>VFFE01006217.1:229169-390912 GCA_008921705.1 Burhinus oedicnemus
GGGCGGGGGGGGGGGGGGGGGGAAGCTGCCCCCCTCCGCTGTCTGGAGAGGGCACGGGGGAGTAGCCGCAGCCCGGGAGAGGGGGTTGTTTGTGTGTGTAGGGATGGGCAGAGCCGTGTTCCCGCGTGGGTCAGCGGGCTCTGCGCCGCGGCGGGGCCTGAGGGGGGCCAGGGCGGAGGGGGGTGGCGCGGTGGCTGTAGCTGTGAGATACTGCTATCCGGTCAGCCCTTCCGCGGGGTGGGGGGGCTGGGGCATCTTCACGTTGAGTGGGGCCAAGTTACCGCCACATGAGGCGTAGGGCAGCACGACCCCGGGCGGGGGTGGGAGGGGTATTTGGGTTGTCAAAACGACATAGCCTTTCTTTTCTATAAAATGGGGTAAGCGCAGAGCAGCAAGAGTGTGTTGCCTTACAGTAGACAGGGATCTGCTTTAGAGGGTAGACAAATAGATGCTGTTTATTTGATATAGGGAGTGTTTGGCATATTTCTTTCCTGGCAGCAGATGCTGGAAAAGCAGTTATCTAGATATATTTTAAACCAGATGAGTGGTGATGATAGGTAATAGTTTGAAGTAACTTGTCCCTGTGTGCTTGATAGTAGATACTGACCTGGTGAAATTCTGTGTATATGTTTATCTATTTGAGAGGTCCCTATGCTGACAAAAGGTGCCTTTGCACAGGTCTTATTCCCTCCTTGCCCATTCCTATGCTAAACTAAGGGGCTTTGCTATCACAAATAGCTAGAAGAGACAGAGACTATTTCTTTTCAAATGGGATGGGTCGATAAGCAGGCTATCAAATGTTTTGTAGGCCTATGGTTTTTGAGTTTCTCTCAAGACTGGAAAAGTGTCATGGGATGCAGAATGATTATTTTCTTTTTTTTTTTCTTGTCATTGCCTGCCTCTGCAGCTGACTTGATTTCAGTAGTATTGTAGTGGTGTTTTGTTTCTAAGCAAAGTGGGCTTAACTTTCTATTCACATCAAACAGTGATTTTCAGCCTTTTTAGATATATAGACCTATTGTGGTTTTCAGTGGTTGTGCACATTTATGTTTAATGGACTTTGACTTGCTAGTTGTTTTTTTTAAATCTTACTACGTCTCAGCAGGCTATTAGAAATAATGCATGGACCAAAGGTTGAAAACTGCTGACACTGCTGATACTTTTGTATTATCTTCATGCAAATGGTTTGATTTTTGGCCCTCTTAAAACAACATCAAATACAGAACAGTAAGGAGTAGAAAAATACATCGTTTCCCAGAGCTTTCGCTTGACAATGTAGATGCATTTTTTCATGTATTATTGTAAGGTTTTGTATCTATGATAATATAGGCAGAGGACTTCCATAGGTACCTCTGCATGAGCTGTACTGGCTTGGGCCCTGCTTCTGTAAATTGATATGGTCCACACGCGTGCTAAAACTGCTTGAGTGAATTGGTACCGTGAAGTACCACAATATAACATAGTACAGAAGTTGATAATTGCTTGTGATCTTTACTAGCAGTGCCTCTGGTTACTCTGAAAAATATTTCACGTTTCTGGGATAAAGAATTAAATTTCATTTATATTTGGTGGTTTTGATATTTGTGGTTTTTGGTTTTTTTAAGGGAAATCTCTTGCAGAAGCAAAACTATTACTGGTTTGTACAGCTTCTGCACATCCCGACATGTGGATTGTCTGCAGTCTTGCTCAGAAGTTTGCTGAAGCTAGGTCACTTGAATTGAAAGAGTGCCCTCTGGTGACGTCTGTGTTTAGAGTTTGAACTGTATGTAAAGAAGCACTCCTGCTAGTCTGAAATTAAATATTCCTCCCAACAAGGCTGGAGATGTATTCTGCAGTGAAATGCTACTGTGGCATGGCTGAGATGGGGGACAAGCAGTCACTTGCAAATACATGTGGAAGATGTATAGCAGTCACTTGGAGTCTGTTAGCCCCCCTGTGAACTTTTCTACCTTGTAATTTATTTTGCTGGATTTTGATATGCAGTGCTTGATTCCTCAGTCCAATGGGGAGAGAAAAATCAAACCCTCTTCATAAGGTTGTCCTGTTTGCTGTCAGGTTTGTTTGTTTTTTTTTTCTTTGAAACCTGCATTTGTGCAGAATTTTTGGTGAGATCTTTTTCCTTTCCACACTTGTATCTTGCTGGTGACTGTGTAGATTGAAAATCTCAATGTTTAGATGTTTTATTGATCTTGATGCTGCTCAGCACCAGTGAACAATTATGAAGTTACAGGGCTAACTCTTTCACTTCAGTTACTTGTGTAAACTTTGATTTTAAAAATGGCTAAATTTGTAATAAATGCATTTAAGACTTCAGAAAGCTAATGAAATCTTAATGTGCTAATGTTCTGCTTGACATGTCTTTGACTATTAAAGGATTTGATTTGATAAGGACACACCTCTATCTTAAACAGTTTCGTCCCTCTTTTTTTTTTTCATTGAGATTAAGGATTAATCTTTTCCTTTATATTTGCTTGGAGCTGAGTCATTTGGGCTCCTCCTTTAATTCAGTAAATACAGCTGAGTTGAAAACTTCCTTTAAGGGTGGGGAGCGTAATTGGTTGCATTTTGTTGAAGTATGAGAGATCAAAGGCATGGTGTATTTCTAATTTGAGTGTTGTTTTACAGCCCTTGTTAGAAAAGATACTTAAAAATGCATATTCAAAATAATGAGAAAACATTTATGTCAATAACCTTTACATTTAGATACATGGGACTGCTGCATTAGAAAGCACCTTTTAATATTCATGTGTGTGTAGTATTTATTACATGAACAGAAGCTTTGTGAGCTTCATGTTTTGTCTATTTATGAACTAATCACCTTAAAAGACTGCTAAAGCAAGAGAGTCTTAGTGTTACAGTTGGGTGTTTTAAGTAGCTGCTCTGTATGCTTAGTCCTGTAGAACATGCGGATGTGTGACTGCAACTCTTTTTTCTTTACAAAGATCCTTAAAGGCCTGGTAGGACTCCAGGGAATATGGTGTTGGAATCCTTCTTGTGGGCAAGCTGGTACCATCCAGTATTCTGCCGAGCAGCAAAGGGACATCTGAAGTCGGAGGTGGAGCAAGGCAGTTGCGGCATGTCAGATAGAGGGCTTGCAGCTCTTGCTGCTGTAGTGGCAGTCCAGTCACTGGGCTAAGCTGGTGAACCTGGTGACAGCAGCTTTGTGCAATCAGAAGGAGCTGTGTAAAGCAGAGAAAGGGGGGGGGAGGAGAGGGTGGCCCAAAGTCACAGAAGGGGAGGATGTATTCAACAGCATGCTATGTTCTGAACATTTGAGCTTCTTGCTTTGACTTTCAAAAGTTAACATGGTGTAAATGATGGTCATTGAACCTGCCTGCTGTCTGAGGAAGAGAGAGACTGTTTCCTGTCAGTTTATTAGGAAAGTGTGTTAGAAAAACTGACCTGTTCACCAAACTCATAGTATAGCAAAATAAAATACTGGGAAATCTAGTGGGCTAGTACTAAGTATTTTAAAATACAATGTTCCTGACATGCATAAAAGGTTAATTTTTACTCTCCTGGTCTCACTGTTCTGAGGTGTGCTACTCTCGAGTACACTCACAGCTGGTCTTGTCAAAACTCCCTACAGGCTTACAGATGGGTTGTAGACTGTCAAACGGCACAAATGGTGTCTTCCTTGAACCCATGGTGATGCCTTGAGAATGCTGTCAGAATCCTTGCTATCCCAGCTTTATTGTCAGTGTAACTTTTTCCATGGCTGTAACTTCAGTGCAGGGAAGTGATGGCCTCTATGCTTATTGTGTGCCTTTCTGTAAGTAAGGATAGGATTCCCTTTTCCGGATCCTGTCTGTGTTGCCTTACAGTCCCAACTTACAAGAATGACAGTTTAGGTAGAACTGAATGGCAATAATGCCGGGGAAAAAAGAAGCCGTGTGCCTTGCAGGTCCCAGAAGCTTTGCCCTTGTTTCTGTAGGGCTGCACCAGTCGGGCTGTCTTTTGGCTCTTCGTGACTGTATCGGGTGCATCAACAAGTCAAGGTTCCCTGCCCTAGAAGATTTCTGCTGCAGTGCACCGCTCTGCCTGACACAGATCCTAAAGAGCTGCTCAGTCAGAATATCAAGAAAGCCTCCTGTCAGCACTTTGTATGCATCGTATTTGTGTTTTAAAAACCTGCTTGTTTGTCACTGGTAAAGAGCAGCCTCCTTTGTTAAAGATCAAGCATGTAACATGACAGTTGATTTGATGCCAAATTTGAGAGAGCAATGCATCTGTTGCTGCTTGATGGTTAAATGGAAGCCCCCCCTTTTTTCTGTTGGAGGTAGATATTGCTTGCAGGCCCCTGTGGTAGGATTCATCTTGGTGCAAACTCCTAAGAATAGTTATTTATTCTGTTTGTTTGAGGTGTTGGACTTGTGACCTATTCTTCCTGCCTGTTTCAGAATCTCATTTATATGTATACATATGAGTACATTTCATAGGCAATGTAAGCTTTAGATTGCAAGTGAACTGGGAGAGGTATGTCCCTGCTCTATTTTCTCTGGTCTATCTGGGGAGACTGTAAGTCTCCCCCATATGTTGCAAGTGCGACCACAACAGTTAATGTAGCTAAGTGCCTCCTCAGCATGTAGTTGAGATTTGAACATGGATTAGAACAAGCTGGCTGAAGTTCAATCCAGATAAAAGATACATGATGATGTGGATGTAATTATCAGCCTTCCTAATTGAAGGAGTGCGTTTGCCATTAGGTAGAAGTGTTAGTGCCCTCTGGTGACTCAAGTTTATGAGTTGTTGTTCTTAGCAATCATATTGAAACAGTAAAATAATTTTTTTAAAATCTTTGACTAGACGATTGAGACCTCCTAACCTGATTAGAGCTGACTAGAATTTGGCTGGAAGTAATCTCTGTCCCTCCTCCCATTGGTTTTAGATCGTTATAGCAGTTCCTAGTGCAAGTAATGATATATAACTTTGCGAGAGCCTGGGTCAGTTAAGGAAGAAAGAACAGCAAGCCCAGGAATAAGCAGAAATGCTAGAGAGGGAGACTGATCATTAAGCTTGCTATGGAGTCCTCTGCTGAAAAGTGGTTGGCCCAATTTAGTAATTTCTTGGAGCTTGTGAATCTCTTCACTTACACTGCTTGTACAATATGTCTGTAGGCTGTCCGAGGGCTAAAGTGCGCAGAGTGGCGGAGAAGAAATATTTAACAGGGGTTGCAGAGGAGAAGTTTAAGGTATGTTGGCTTTCGTATTGTAATTCCATTTTAAGGTGATTTGGAGGCAAAACATGGTGCAGAATGTTTTGCTGGCTTTGGAGCTGTCTCAGTAGGAGTTAGTGGCAGTGATGCTTTGGGATATGTATGTGTTACTACTTTTTCTCTTTAATGGAGCAGTGGTATTGGCAGCAATCAATTAAGTCCTAAGTGACCTAGGACTGGCTATCAACTCTCTGACCACTGTTGTAGTAGTGTAGCATTAAAAGCTGTTTGATTTGTTCTTCCATCATTATTCATTAAGGGACAGCTTTGAGACTATGGAATTTATTCTCCTCATTGAGATGGGCTTAGATTGATCATGCTAGTGAAGAAGAATATTGATCTTTTTTAAAAGCTGAAGGTGTATTTTTTAGATAATAGTGGCTGGATAACACTGGCAGAGATCCTGAAAAAGTGATCTGAATGCAGTTTGTAAATTGAATTGCACATTATTAAGGTGCCCAGGGTTTGGGATAATTGTCAAAACATAGTATGATATTTTCGTTTATATTTAGAATAAGTGGTGTAATGTCACAGAGTGACTGGAGTTGGACCAGTGAGTGAATAAACAGGACTGGTACAAAGCACATTTTCTGCTGTGATACAGCTTTTTCAGATTAATGTATAGGCAGGAAAAAGCCTCCAATAAAAAGCTGAAAGTCTCAATTTACTAAGTTTTTCTTTGAAAGCTTGATGTGTGAATTTGTATCTGAAGAGGCATGTAAGCACAGGTGGACTTGTGACTTGTTAGTTCTGTGTAAAACTCAAATTTGTAAACTCTTTAAAAGGTGGTGTTTCTAGTCCACTTGGTTTATTGCCAAGTTGTTAGTTTAATCTTTTAATTGCTCTTAAGTTCTGTTACTTGCTTGATAAGGTTGGGGTCCTCCACAGTTGTACCTAATTTAAAGTGGTTTGTAATTGAATTAGGTTGTGACCTTGCATGCAGTGGGTCAGCTTATTTATTGATTACTCACTTCTCACACTGTTTTGGCAGAAATACTAGTGAGTGAAGTGCATCAGGGAACTTGGCCAGCTAAGAAATTAGGTTTGGGGTTTTTTGTGGTTTGGGTTTTTTTTTTTTCCTTGCCTTGTTTTTCAGTTTGATAGTTCCCCAAAACTGTTTATTCTTCAGCCATGCAAAATCTTGCACTGATGTCATGGCAGAGAAAGGAGTGAAAAAAAGCAATTAGTGGTGGAGATGACGGGCAAGTACAAAATCAGAGTTCCCCTAAACCAGCTGAAATCAATTAAGTGGATCAGTTGTCCCTTTGGTTATAGCTGAGCTTGTAGAGTGCTGATTTCTGGTATTAGAGCACAAGCTCAATTCTATCTTGAATCCCTAGCTGGGTTTGCAAGTCTGGGAACTTGGGAAAAGGGTTTTAGTTTCAGATTTCATGGAGAAATGTTTGAGGCATTATAGGATCCTTGTGACATTTCTCATAATTTCTTTTGCATAGATCTAAACTTAACAGTCATTGCATCTTTTACAGTAGGCTGGTAGAGTGAGTTGGGAATGATGATGGTGTTACTGGAGATTTGGTAATACAGCCATTTGTCTGATCAAGCAAAAACTGATGCAGAAGCCTGTAAAGTATTTTGGGGATTCCAAAAGCATTTGCAATCACCTTACTTGTGTGAAGTGTTAGAATGCTGGTAGCATCACATAGTTTCTTAGGTGTACATTTTGGATTTCAAAATGCACGTAAATTGTTTGAAGTGCTAAATCAATAGAAGAAAAAATGGCCCAAAGATTTGGGCTGCTCTCTCTCCCCTTAATGCATCACTGTTTTGTGCTGTCGCTAATTAGTATCTCAAGTATCATGAGGTGTACTGATAAAGCATACGGTTATTTCCTCTCCTACTCTGTCACATAATTAACTTTCTCTGTGTGGTTAAAGGGCATCTGAACTGTGCTGCCATTGCGAGCAAGTCCAGACCACTCTGGCAACAGCCTTGTCTTTGATTACCAGCCAGTTTTCCCATGTGCTTTATTGGTAAGTATACCTGAGTAGTGGCAGCTATGTCATTTATTTTTAGAATAATAGTCTCATACTGTTAGACTGACCAGTTTGTTTGGGTGTTAGTTGTCAGGCTTGCCTAGTAAGTACCTTTAAATAATTTTGATATTCTTACTGATCAAACTTTTATGGAAATATACCAACAGGCATTTTGGAAAGGAGTAATGTATAAGAAGAGTAGAATCTATTGAATTCAGTCCTTCCATGCAGCTGAGGTGATCTTCAAATATCTTCTGGAGCTCAGAGTGCAAAACTACTGAAGGCTTAGCAAGGTTTCTTCTTAGCTACACACTAACCCTGTGCTTCTGAGAACCATGAACATGGTGGACAGTGAGCATCCTGAAACTTGAGATGTTTGTCAGGGCAGATAAAACCTGTGCCTTGCAGGTCTGCCTTAAGATAGGATGAGCATAAACATTACCAAGGTATAAGGCTTTATGATTATTACTTTTTAATTTGCTGTGCATGGATGTTGTCAGGTGTGCAATTTCTAATGAAACTGTTTTCTGTTTTATTTATATGGTAATAGCAAATGCCTCTGTAGTAGAAATGTTTTTGCTACTTCCTGTTTGAAAAGTGCTTGGCTAGCCACCCAGCCCTGTTGATGATACATAATTTCTTCTAATCCGCTTTTGGGTTTTTTTTTTCGTCCCAGTCTGGATCTATTTTCATTTTATTTTGAACAGATTTTGCCAGATAACTCTTTGGTAATAGATTCTGGTATTCTTAGTGATATGCCTTGCCAAAAGTGCTTTTCTTCTTACCAATGGACAATAACTTTCTGATGCAATCTAGTGTATGGCGTTTCCAGTCATGGTAATAGGTAATTTTTAATGGTACTTTAAAGAAGTACGTATTATGTTATGTTGGACAAGGTCTTCATTACAGATGTACCAAAGGCTGTAGTACCAAATAGAATTGCAGTATGAAACTGATTCTTTGGTTATTTTTTTATACCCTTGTGTAGATCTAGGTATGCTGGCAGACAGTTATTTTATTTGTGGAAGTTGTTCTGCTCTAATGGAAATATCTATTAAAGTGGTCAAAGTGTCCACCCAGAATACTTCTAAAGGAATTTGGAGAGGTAAATGATGTTAACCAAATTGTAGTCAGGAGATCAAACAAAAAGGCAAGCGTAATACTGTTTTCACTTGAGGTGGGTGCCAGATGTACAATGTTTTATAAAGTTGAAAGCATATTAAAGTGATATTAAAGAAGTGGAAAAACTGCTTTTGAGGTAAAGTATTTCTTTACCTTTGAAGAATGGCAGCTATTCATAAGAAGATAGTGTGCTTTAGGACTTGCTTGCAGGTAGTGCTTCCTCAGTGTCTGCATGTAATGGCTTGCCCTTAATTAACTTGCTCTTTCTTTTTTTTTTTTTTTTTAAATGTGGATAGGGTCTGTGGGATGACAGAACTCAAACTGTATTTCATGCTGTGACTTGTGTTTAATACTTCTGAAAACTCAATCTTGACTCTTTCCTGAAGCTGTCTTAGTGGTGGAAAGGCTTCGTCATTAGGATCTAGTTTGTGTTTCAGATGAGGTAATTTAACTTCTCTTAAAAGAAGTATTCATACAAATCTGTGTATAAGCTGGCAGTCAGGGACTTTGGTTTGTTGAAGAGATTTGTCTAAAAATTCTGTTGGAGACCAGCAATCAGAACTGCTATAGTTTCTTCTCTTTCTGATAACAAATGTCATATGACTAGGAGAGGGAAAAGAAGTATCCTTGTCTTTGTTGTTACATGATCCCAAATTATTTTTTTGTATGTACAATGAAAAGTTTTAAAGCATTTAAGGTGACGTTCTGCCAGGGGATCTAGAGAAACTTACTTGTCTTGTGAAATTGTGTGCCTTCCCTGTTCAATATGATTAGCTTATGGTAGAAAACTGGAACGCCCACATGTCCGGAAGCAGAGTTGTACAATTACAGCATGTGTTTGTTACAAGTCCAAAGTGAATATATGCAAAATGGATAGGAATTTTTAAACTCATTTAGACTTAGAGTAACAAAGGTGTCTGTGGTAATGATTTGAGGCTGACACAGTTTTGTTGAGGAATAATTCTTAATCTGAATTTTATGACTTACTTATAAGACAATAAAGACATTAATTGAAAGGCTATTGCTGAGGCCAAAAATCCTTTTGTAAAGGATAGCTTAGGAAAATGTGAAATCTGTTGTGCAGATCTATATAGTAATATAATTCAGAGGTGGGTCATATATACGTTATGCTGTCAGATAGACACAGAAATCTAGTTAGTCTATGTTAAGTCATACTGCTAAAAAGGGAAGCTTGTTTGATAAATAATCCAAGTAGCTAACATGAAAGATGTCTTGTTAAGCTATTGTGCCCACAAAGCTTTTGTTAAATCCTTCATTTATTTGTAAACAAAGGTATATTGTAGGAAAGTTAAGAGCTTGAAGAAATCATTTCAGCTATACCTATTTTTTTTATAAAAAGCTAGCTCTTATTTTCATGATTCAGAAGAAAATCCATGGTTTTATGTACTTTTTCTTTCTATGAAGTGATAGTGGAAAGTGGAAAACAGAATTGGGCAGTAATGGAGTTAAAGGACATGGACAGAAGTGAGGTCTCTCCAGGAAACAGGAAAAAAAGACTTCTCGTGCTGTCTTGGGATGGGCTAGAGTTTCTGTGTTGCTTTTAGGTGTCAGATTTGTGGGTGGACTGGTACTGAATGTCATGGATATCTTCTTGATTTTGCTTGTTGGAGTGAGGGATGGAAGATGAGAAGTGATGGGCTTCAGCAACTGAAGTTTTTGTTGCTGGTCTCTTTGGTGTCATCTTTCTCTATTACATTCCAGGTCATTAATGGAATTGGGTATCTTTTTTTCCCTAGGGCAATAGGGCGTATTTCTATGATCTTATCATTAGACCAGCTGATTGGTATTTCTTTGCGGCTCTTTCTGTATCTGTGATTCTCCTAATGTTGGTTCAAGTGCTTTGCTTACAGGAGGAAAATTTCAATCTTTTAGAATTCATCATTGGCATCTTCTCTAATGCAGAGGAGGCTGACGTCTTTTAATGTAACAATCCTCAAAATCAGAAAACACATCTTGGAAGAGAAAAAGGGCTCTTGCCTAGGCTGGAGATGCCATTTGCAAATCATGTTCTTTTGGAGGGCTGGGTTGAGCATGCAGTTAGGTCTCCAAGTGAATTGATGTTGAGTTTGCTGTATTCCTCAGTGAGGGAGCTGGCATATGCGGCAGTCTCTGTGGTAGAGCAGCCACCCTAATAAATATACAGCTTGGCCAAGATGAGCATTTTTGCTGTCATGCAAGATTCACAACGTGTTTTCCCTCTGTATATTTATTAGGGTGGCTGAAACTTTTTTTTTAACTAAAACTCTTAAGGCAGCAATATAGGACATGGCGCAGGGTCTCAAGGAAGTGTTGTATTTTCATTTAGATGAGGTGAAGAATTAGCTTTCATCGGTTTGTCCAGAATGGCTAATCTCTGTTGCTTAAGAGAAAGCAAGTGCTATTGATTAGTCTGCTCCAGAAGATCCCCTCTCTGTAGAAGAGGGGGGGAAAAAAACTTTTGTGCAAAATTTAAGACAGAACTCCTGCAAGGTTTCCTGCCAGAAGTTGCCAGAGAACAGAAAAGCTTATCTGCTAGGTGTTCTAGGATCTGAGGATCTTTGCTTTTGTTCTGATTGTGATTTCCCCAAGATTTGCACTACACCTTTGTTTTAGCACTGTGATGGTTTTGGTGATCCTAGAAAGGACAGCAAAGCATTTTCTAATCAGCATGCTAAGATTAGAGATTTCAGCTGTTAGTACTAACTGAAGTAGCAGTTTATAGTGGATTTTTTTTTTTTTTTTGGAACGTGACAGTCTGTGAGCTTTTTGAAGATACAGTTAACGTCACTGAATGGTCACATAATAATGGTTTTTGTATTCCTAATTGTGATACCCTGCCATCTCATGGTGTGGGCTTTCTTGTATTATAGTGTTCTAGATTTACTTTTTGTCAGTTAAAAGATTAACAGAGATGAATGTAATTTTCTTTTAATGAACTGTTAAACAGCATGGTTTCCTTAAGAGGAAAGTGTTATCTGCTGTAAAACAGTAGATTTACATTCAAAACACCATTCTCCTCCAAATCTCTCTCGAAACTGTATTGTGTACAGGCTATCTCTCTGTCATTGCTTTTGGACTCAAGTTTTCAGCTTGCATGTCTCTGCACTTAGATGAATTTTTAATGCATGCATCCATTGATTTGGCAGAAATGGACACAGCTGCATTTCATAAGCTGAAGGATATGTTTGAGTAATAATTATTTAGTCATCCACTGAATATCTCAAATATCCCAGTAGAATTTGGATAGGATCTCACTTGTGAACTTGCTGTGCTGAGTTTACAGTGCTGGTATAATCTTAAAAAATCCTGCTTGACAGACTGTATCGAAGGCATACTGGAATCTTTGTGTGTGGGGTAAACGAGCTGGACTTGCCTCCTAAATACTGAAAAGACTAGCAAATGCTATTATTCTGTCAGCAGTTGCCATGCTCTTAGAGGCGTACAAAAATTCCAGGATTCCCCATGCTTTCTGTGAGATCTGGAAGAAAATGCTTGTCCCTGCTTTGAACGTGTTTAGCTGTTCTCAGTTTGCTTAAGTGTCTACAGCCTTTCTGTGCCTGTCAAACTATGCAGGCCAATCAGCCTTGTGTGTACATGAGCATCTTGTGCCTTTACTTCTTGAATGCCAGTAAACTGTGTCCAGGTTTGTGTTCTGCCTTCATGGCATGTTGATCGAATTGCCACTACAATCTAGTGTAGAGCAGAAGGATGTATGCACCTTTAGCAGTTGATGATTTTTGCATTCCTCATTTGAAGCATGGCTCCCAAACAGAATAGCATGCCTCTGCCTCCTTAGGAAGTAATTTGAGAAATTATTTGATTTCCTTGGTCCCTGGTTAGTTTGAAACTGTCACGTGTGCTGTAAAGAACTTTATAATTTATCTTTCCCTCACAGTTTGCCTTTTTTATGTGTTTTGTAACAGGAGTTTGAGGCTTGCCTTTACTACCATTAGAGGTATACAAATGGTTTTGCGTAGCTGGTTTTTGTGCTTTGCCAGCTGTGCTCATCAAATTAATGCTTCTGTTACATCTCAGTGTCTTTTGGATGTCTTCTGGAAAACATTGTATTCTACATCAATTATACAAATTCTACAAACTCTGTAGATATTTATGATCTCATTCCTTCTTTCGAGCAGATCCTTTCATCAATAATGTAAATAGATGCCATAGAAATAGGTCTAGCACGGCTATCATTTATACTGTCCGTTTACCTGAAATCACATTTAGTTTTTCTGGTGATTCAATTGTTGTTGTTAGCACACAAGAAATAAGGTGGGTATACCAGAATTTCAGGCTTTCAGATAAATTCTTGTCTGCCTTGAGTACCTAAAGAGACAAGATTTCCCTGCAATCTACTACAAGTTTCTGTTTTGATAACAAGAAAAAAGTCTGATAACATCTTAAAAATATACTATCCTCCTTCATAAAAATGTTCGCTTTAAATTATTTCAGTTGATGCAAATGTATGCTTGGTCCCCAGTTTCAGGAGCTTTGACTAGATTGTTCACATCTGGCTGGGCCAGCTGACAAATCCTCAGTGGATTTATCTGGTGGTTCTTGAACATTTAAAACAAGATTACAGCATCCATTTGGTTTGTTGAAGGCCTCAATTTGTGTGAATTAACTTGGATTTGCTCAGTTTCTGTATGATGTTTTCTTAGGCAGATGCTTTGGTGGTCAGCAGTTACTAACTGGTTGTGGGTAAAGAAAAGTATTTAGTATTAAACTGTTGGTATTTGGGTCTTTACCAGCTGTATCGTCAGTAGCCTGATTTACTGAGGTTCTTCCAAAGGGAGTGAGAAATGTGGGAAAGATGTGGATGCTAGGATGGGTAAATAACTGGTTTGTGTATTGTTTGCTTGTAGAGGTTGGATCCACTGAGCTTAACACGCTTTCATAAACGAATGCAGGGGATAGCAGCATAGGCAGAAGATCCAGCTCTCTTCCCCAAATCTCTGTTGTATTTCCATATAACATTCATCCTACTAAATATAGGCTATTCATATGCTGTTAGAGTTTTTCCTCTTAGCACCATTTCTATAGCAACAGTGCAAACTTCCATATAGATGCATGATGTTAAAAAAGAATAATTGTAGAGAACAGTGTTGAAATGTTGTCATCGCAAGTGTTATTGATAAAGACTGTACTCATCTCTCTGAAAGCTAAATTTTAAAACAGACTAACATGTTGAGTGTCTTGTTCAAGAAAGATCTTCGTTGTCTATTAATGGCTTTAAAAAATACAGTAAAACGTTCTCTCAACAGTATTTTCTTCTTCCTGAATGAGAAAGTCAGACATTCAATGTGGGGAGAGTTTTGCTTTCTTTTCCCTGAATGGAGATCTTTTTTTGTCTTACTGTACAGTGTGCAGTTGAAGCAGGTGTATGTACCCAGTCTTTAATTCTGTGAATTTGGAGGCTATTACTCTGCAACAGTTAGTACTTTGTCATCTCTTGCTTGTTAAAAATCTATCCCTAGGGTAGTTTGATCATCTTGTTTTTGATTTGACTGTTCACAGTTTTGACTCTAGCACTTAATGCCTGCAGGAGATTATTTGATGAGTTGCATGGATATTGGAGTTTTCTTTACATCCACGTGTGATCTGTAGTTCTACAGAGAATATTCAGTCTAGATCCTCAGTCTCAGTTTTCATCACTGGTTTATCTTCTGTATGTTTTTGCCATGTGAGTTGTAGTGATTGTTGGTTCCTGTAGCCTATTGACAGTAACAAAGCTCATGCTGTCAGTTGTCATCTCTGTTTCAGAACTTGTGAGTGTGCAGTTGCACATAAAATTCTATTTAAATGTTTTTACCAAATGTTTTTCCTGTGAAGCACTTTTTCTTTTCTGAGGGAAGGTATGTCACCCACTTGGGTCCATTTGTAGATTGTCATAATGATTTTCTTCAAGTTTGTCTTCTGCTGGAATTTTTAGTGTTGCCCTACTTAAATAAAAAGTTAAAAAAATTTAAAACTAAAAATATAAAAAGGCAGCTTCTAGAGACTTCTCACAGTGAGTGCGTTATATTTTTGCTGATGCACGGTCTGTAATGTGCATTATAGACTGTTGTGTGTTGTTTGCATTATCCAGAAAGGAAGCAAAACTGTGCATCTGAGTACCTCTGAAAAGAGTATTTGATCTTGAAGTTCGTACTAGCAGCATTCAGTGCTCCACTTTTGCATGCTCTTAAGTATGACTTCTCTGTTCAGAATGTTGCCTGTGGATGTATTCTTCCTGTTCATTCCGCTGATACCGTGCCTGCATGTCTAACCCATATTGAAAATATTTTGCAGACAGAGCATCAGTTAATCAGCATGACTTTAATCATTTACTACTCCTCTTTTTTGCAAACAAAACTGATAGCTGCATGGCCATGTGGTGGGCGTCTTGGAAAAGCTAGTTGTGGAAAGGTTACAATTTTATAGAACTAATTATTTAAAAGTATCTGCTTCTAGTTTAAATCATTCCTGTTTATTTTCTTTGCTCTCTTTTTACTTCTTATTCATGGAAATAAATACCAGTAGTTCCTATCTTTAAAATTGTCTCTACGTTATGATTTCTCTTGTTTTGTATGTTTGGGATGAAGAGGGATCCTCCTCTGGTTCCTGACGGAGCAAGCCTGGATTTTTTTCTTCAGATATTTGAAGAAATTTTGCTCAAACAGGCTGAACTTGTTGGTAGGCTTGAATTCTGGAGAAGGAGATGGAGGAGGGCAGAACCTTATTATATTCAGTGTACTTTCTGTGCTAAAAGAATTTGGTTCCCTAATGCTTACCCTTTTGGCATATGGGAGGAAAAACAAACCATACATCATAACTTCAGGTGTTGAATCTGTTCTGACAGCAATTGTAAAATAATACCCAGATCCAAAGGAATAAAACGTTCTTCCGTGCAATGTCCTTTCTAAAGAACTACAAAACGGAATAGAGGCTCGTAGGTGATCTCTGAAGAGAGAAGCTCTGGGAACCTGATAATTTATTTGTAAGCAGTTTGTGAGCAGAAACTTCCTCGGTTCTTGTGCAGTTACTTACTTAGTGAACCTACACTTTGTCTTTTAACGCTCAAACTCTGTTGAGAGACTTTTTGTTAGAAGAAAGAAAACCTCCTACAACCCCAGGCTAAGCTTAAATAGCACGTACACGTGTTCACATTTCTGGTTTAGTCCATTTGTTGCCTGCAATGATTCTTTCTGTCTGCTTGATGCATGCTTGCATTGTGTGAGGGCCAGGAACTGCCACTGCTTGCAGCTGTGTACAAATGCTACTGGTAAAATTTGTTGCCTTGTGCTAGACTACCTACCAGTTAACTCTTGGCTATAAGTCAGTCCACTGAGTGTAGCTGGCTTTTGAATGGTGGAAGTCAGAACAGTACAGATTTCCTTCCTGTTTGTGTGTAATTCATTTTAAAAAGCTTCCCTTTTGAGCCAAACTTTGTTGTTATTGTTGCCAGTTGATAGCAAACTGAGCTAATAGTTTGATTTGTGTAATAGGATTTGGTAAACAAGTAGCTTGTGCCCAGAAGAAGGATAATTCTGGATTTGTGAGGGTCTTTATCCCATATGAGGAAATGGAAGCTACGAGTTGTACCAGTTCTGGAGAGCACTAGGTACTGGAGCACCATAAAGAAGGTATCTTGATAGCTGGAAACTAAGTAAGATATGATTGAGATAAAGCCTTACTATATATTATCTTAATGTTACCTCTCTGTCTTTCTTTTCTTCTCCCCCTACTGCCCCCCACTAAGAGAATGAGTTGCATAAAAGCAGCAATAAGATGATTTTGTTGTTCAGAATGTGAGCACACACATGGTAATCAAAGTGCTCTGTGGGTAGCGTCTGCTTAAAAAGAATAGTAATTTCACTTAGTTTTTTGTTCGGATAAAGCCTTTTCTAGGGTGAGAAACGAGAATCTAAATTAAGGGCCATATTTAAATGAAGCTTTTTTTGTGTTTTTTAAAACATCAATGTCAAACCTAATAAAACAATTTTTTTGTTCTGTTTGCTATTCTGTGGATCTAATTTCATCTGTCTTTGAGCTTTAGCAGCTGATACTGCTGTGCCTGTTGTGCCACAGATGCTTAGGGAAAGAGTGAATGTGTGACATGACTGAGTGGTTGAGTTGTATGAGAAGAGGTATAGAAGTGCTTTGAGTTTGCAGCAGGACTAATCAAACCAATGGAAAAAGGAGTCTGTTGCTGGGTTAGCTGTACTGCTGACGCAGGTGTCATATGACACAATTTCTTTCAGGAAGGGGTCTAGTATCAACTTACGCAGCTATGGTTTTTTGCTTTTAGTACTGTTTTCTGGAAACTGCTCAAGAACCCGATTGCTATATTCTGATTTTGACCATAAATTTACATTTTGTTCATACTCCTGATTTGTCTTCCTGATATTTAAACATGGCAAGTGTATCCTTGTGCAGATTTCGGTTTGTTAGCATAAGCAAGCTGAGGTCTCCTGGTTTCCACTTCCGCAATGGAGTCTTCAGAGAACCTGGAAGCCCTTCTCTGCATATATTCTGTTCAAAAATCTTTTGGAAGCCAGGTGACCAGAACTGCATAGAGTACAGCATCAATGTCTCTTGTGAAATGTTTTGGAGGTAGTATCTGTCCGTAACTAATGCAGACTTCTTGATCTCATGTGGCTACTTCATGGTTACAGCATTGATGGCAGTCATTTCCGACTGATGTGCTGAAATTCATAGCAGAAATTTTACAGGGATCAACCCAAAAGATCCTTTAATGATTGACTTTCATTTTTCATTCTTCTGTCCGTCAAATAGTTTTATTTGTCCTGAATTATGTTTCTTTCCTGTATTTCCAAATGTTTTATCGTTCTAATATTTGTACTGGTGTTGCATATCTAATAAATTGGTAATCTCTTCCTACTCTAATACTATGCTCTTCTGTCTCTGTTTTCGTCATGTCTCTACCCTGTGCATGTCTTCTACTAGTGTCTCTTATCTCAGTCTTCACTAGTGGCAGCTTATCAAATGCTTTGCCAAGATTCATGCGTCTGGGGATTTCATAGTATGTGAAATTTTAGGTCTGGGATTTGATTATCTCCAATGATAAATTTCCTGCAGGAGGATGGGGCTATATTAAGTTGCTTCAGCTATTATTTCATCTCTGTTGTGGAAGTTTCTAACTTTACCAGTTCTGCTGTCTTATATTACCTGTTAATATTATCATGCTTGCTGAAAATTGAATTAAAGCATGTGTTTATGTGGCTTTCATTTTTCTTTTTTAATGCTGTGTACATACTGTCTTTATTCTTACAGTGCAGTAACCCAGTTGTTTTTTTTTTTTTGTTTTGGTGGGTTGAGTGTAAAACTGAAGAATATAGTTTGGAAGGTGCAATTTGGTTTGACCAGACAAAATCTTCTTTCATAGTTGGATGAATATTGTTTGTCCTATTGCCTATTCCTTGCTTTCTGCTTAATTGTGGGGCTTTTTTGTGTGGTGTTTTTTGCTTTGGTGTGGGGTGTGTGTTTTGTATTTTTTTTTTTAACGTGTTTTGTTTCGTAGGTTTTTTTGTTTCGGTTTGTGTTTTTTTAGCAGTTATCTCTGCTTTTGCCTTTTAGACAATAAGCTTTCTTCCCATCTTGAGACATGTTTCTAGCTTTACCTCTTTGTACATAGCTCCTATGGACTTTGCAAGGTTCTAATGAGAAGTAATTAATAAAGAACAATGGCTTCTGGGGCAAGAGAAGGAGGCCATGTATTTCTCTTTAAGTTAGGAGCATTAAAAGCCTGGTGGTCTGCTCAGACTACCCTGGATTTTTTTTTCCCCACTGCAGTGCCTGTAATGACTCTTGTTAGCACAGTGCAGCCTTGTGCTGCTTCCCGAATGTTTCCTGTTGCAGAACAGACAACATACAGCCTGGCAAACGAGTGATTTTTCTTTAGTGTTGGGTAGTGTGTGCCTTTGCTAACACAATCCTTATGTAGACAGGTCTTCTAGGCTTATTGAGGTGTATGTGCACCAAACTGCAGGGAAGAAGAACTGTGAGTGTGATCAGCCCTTGCTATGATGGCAGGTGGCACGAATACTTGTATACGATGGTGGATGTAATGCCTGTGTGCCAGGGCACTTTATCTTCCTTACTTAACCTGTCTTGGAGCCTGCATGCTCCTAGGGCACCTTGAGCTACTTCCCAACAGTTAACTTGTGTGTGGGAGCTTGTATGCAGCTAGGGTCATGCAGCATCGCTGTACACCAGAACGTCCAGAACTTCCACCTGCCAACTTGATATGGACTAGTGAGAGGTTAGCTCAGTGTGCAAGGCATCCGTGCTGGGGGTTGGGTCAGCAGAATTTCCTGTACCCTTACTTGCACAACACCTTACCAAAGTGAATCTCACAAAATCTGTATAGTGATCTTATGGGAAGTATAATCCATATTCTATTCATCTAAAAAAGCAAGAATCACACTAAAAAGTATTTCATAACTGCATGCATTATATTATTAGGGAAAAAGTACCTGTAGAATGCATTAAAGTGGCAGCACCTTAACATTGCCATATCTTTAGTATTGTTGGATTTATTTTGGCCATATTGTTGTGAATTTTTAGCAGAGAGATTTTACTTCAAACCACTGAGGGGGGCATGCGCACAGGAGCCCAACAGACAAAACCACAAGCATTTCTGGGTTTTCTTCATGTAAGGTAGGAATTACAGTGTGCAAAATGAGTAATTGTAATAGAGGCTCTTTTATGTAGCCCTGTATGGTAAGGAACTATAGATTAATTGGCCTATTTTGTATTTAACAAGTTCTGATCAAAAGGGCAGTGAGGCATCCAAGATACTGAAGTGGTTCCACAAAGTACTTCCAGACAGAAGGATCTGACTCGGTGCATATTAGGCAAATGACAGTTGCTTGAAGAACTTGAATTTCTGTTTCACTGAACCGTCTACCTTGTGTTCAGTGGTTAGAAGCAATGTTAATTTAGAAAGCGCCAAGCAATGCTGGAAAAAATGCACTTCTAACTAAGAATCAAAGGGCTCAGATCCATAATTAGAATTCAGTCACTGGCTCTGAGATTTCACTGAAGTGTCTTGAGGTCCCTGTGTGGAATAGTTGAATCCAGCTAGGCTGTACTATGCATGGGGGAGTGAAGATTCAGTGAAGCCCGATACACTGCTGTTCCTTGTTTAGAAAGAAATAGCCTTTTCTGTACTGTTTGTCAAAGTACCAGTGAGAGTTTCCACAAGATCAGGAGCTCAGGTTGATTGAGTCTGGAACTGGTCTTTTGGTTCTTACAGTGCTTTGGTCATCAAATTCTTTGGTAGTGGCTTTGCATTCATAGTTGATGATTAATCGATGCAAGGCACTTTTGTTTTCTTCGTGGGGATCTGTGATCAAAACAAATGACATTTTGTACTGATGTTATGAATATGAACAAAGAGGATCTTCATCATCATGACTCTTGAGCCATTCATAAAATTGTACTGTGGCTATGTTTCCTCAAAGCTTTTGTGCTGTTCTGGACAGGAATTTCTTAATGCAATTTTAGGGTTGTCTTTTAAAATGCTGTTTGTACGTTTTTGGGATAGTGTTTGACCCAAGCTGAGACAAGAATATCTCTGGATTTTTCTGTGGAAGGGATTTGGGCTTAGGTGAGTCAAATATTCTCTGACCAGGTTCTCTTAAATATTCCACACATGGAGAATGTAATGTTTAATATTAAATTTACATATCTGAAAATAGTTTCTGATTTAGCAGAGTGATACAAAATATATTGAAATCACAATACAAATGCAAATTCCACTTAGCCAAAATACAGCAATTGCAATACAAAGTTCAAACACAACACTGATGTGATTCCCATTACTGGTCTCTAGAATATGCTCACCATCACAATGTTAGGTGTCCCCAGTCACCAGGAAGGAATATGTGGGTTGAAGCCAGCTCAAGCCTGTTGCTCTCTTTGAAATTCCTTCGTTAGTTGTTTAGTTTTTGTACTCTATGTTGGGCTGAGCTGCATACTCAATCCCACCCATGATGGTTTAGCTAACTCAGGGAGACGTTTACTTTTTTTAAATGAACTTGGGGGAGAAACATTTACACCACTAGTTGATTCACTCAACTGTAACACAGTCAGATGATCTGCTCAACTGACATAGCTGTTTATCTAAAACAAAGGCTGCCCTCTGGTCCTCTTAGTGTTGAGATAAAGTCAGCTTCTTTTCAACAGCTGTGGTCAGTCACACCCTGCATTGTTCCAAGCTTCATTGTTCCGAGCTTCCCTTGTTCATCTTCACCCAGCTGCATTCCATTTTGGGGGTTTATAGGTCAGTCACTGTAATGCAATGATCATCACATACAGCCTTGGGTGAATTTGAAGGAAAAACTCAGACCCATGGAAGACAGCGGACCCTCCTTAGTCTAGACACTTTCATTTTTTGGGTATGATGAATCTTTTTATCAGTATTTTTAGTTTGCTTTTTACTGTACAGTATGCGTGACATAGTGTGTCCAGGCTTCAGGTTGGCATAAATACATACTTAAGTATTTTATGTGTCATATAAAACACTTCCAATTACACATTTAATCTATTTCTGAGCACAAAGGCATTTATTAAATTGAAGAGGAGAAACAGACTGGAAGTTCAAATTTCTCAGTGTAATTCAGTTTTTGTAATTGGATATACAGGGCATGCAGTGAAAACTGATGTGTGACTCACTGTTGCAGTGTGGTGACAAGTCATTTCATATATCCAACTATGCTGCTCTGAACAGCTCTGCTGCTGATCACTTTCTGATACTGCTGCTTACCACTTATTTTGGTGTTGAGCAGAAGGGTCGTATAGCAAGCTAATTATTACAGTGTTAGGATTTTTTCAATATTTGTCTTAAATGATACACTGGCTGAAATTGTTGCTTTTCGTTGTTATGGGGGTGGTGAAGTTCTCATGTCTAATGTACATTTTAAATGTTGCAAATTCTGGATCTTTAAAGGTGATAAATGCTAGTTTATAATAGTTCAGTACTAATTCTGACCCTTACCATATCTCCACGAAGTGGGGAAAAAGTATAACTGTATTCAAACGTAATATTGTAATGCAGCAATGGGCACAAAATTAACATTATGTT
The DNA here is from genome assembly GCA_008921705.1 of Burhinus oedicnemus. Classification (NCBI taxonomy): domain Eukaryota; kingdom Metazoa; phylum Chordata; class Aves; order Charadriiformes; family Burhinidae; genus Burhinus; species Burhinus oedicnemus. Next base: position 250,591 of record VFFE01006217.1, read on the forward strand.
ATTAGCTTTGTTATGATACAGCCTGACTGGCAGATGTTGTATTTTGTAATCTTGGTTTCCTTTGCATTCAGGATTTTTCTAAGTGCTTTTCTACTTACTTTAAATAGATCACCTTTTATTTTATGTGCTTCATATGAGTCTCTTAACAGCGTGGTGGCCAATTTCAACCATACTTGAATAAGGGACAGAGTTCTTGCAATTGTCATCACAGTCATTAACCGGGTAGGAAGGGAAAACCTGGATCAGTTTGCACCACCTCTGTACCCTCCAGGTACTGTCCTCTAAGGTGGAAAGTCTATCACATAGTTGCCAGGCTCACCGATCACATTTAGCCTGCTGTTAGGGGAATGAGCACGTACTGTGTTCAGACAGCACAGGAGTAAGTGCCAGTCTGTTTGGCACTCAGAATGGGTGGGTAGATGCAAATAAAACTCCTAATAGCTTAGAAAACAGGTAGCAGACTGGAGCTGTTATGTTAAGGGATCAAGGGTAAGGCTTGAGATAGTGCATTAGGAAATAGGTGGGGGGAAGTTGCTAAGGCCTGTCGGGGTGCCTATGGGTTATGAGAGACTAGTCGTGAGGAAACTGGGCTTTAGCCCTGTTGCTTATAGGGGAATTAGTTCGCTCTTGTTTATCTGAGGCTGCTCTGCCATCTCCATAGGCTTCTATGACATGCATAATTTCTTTTAAATAGCACTATCCAAATCCCTCCACAAAAAAAGCCCTGAAACTTCAGTTTTTACTTGTCCTTGGTCAGAAACACTTCTTCCCCAATTCTCCCCTTGTCATCTCCCATTAGCATGGGGAAGGGGAACAACTGAAATATATGTGAGACAAGGATCAAATATATAACCTTTAGTTTAAGATTGGCTTTGTATGATAAAATTGTGCAAAGTGTCAATTTTCTTTATAATTACAGTGGTTAAAAAAATACAAATTTTTAAAGGCTATTTTTTTCAGAAGATAAGATGATTAAATTGGGACAAGTGTACCATTTTGAACATGTGGAGGACCTGAAACTGGTTTTGAAGATGTGATACCTCTGTCCTGTACTGTCACTATATAAATGAAGATTATGACACATCAGTTAGAGTTTTATTTCCTTGCTTTTCAGTTCAGTAAATGAAAAGGCTATAGAAAAGAGGCATTGGGGAGCTGACCATTTGGAAATATTCCACGAGACAATCTGAAGGGTAATTGAGATAGGAAAGGACAGGACAGCAGTGACCCTTGCAAGGCAAAGATGAAATATTTTTTTTCCCTTTTTATGGTCTGTTAGTAGAATACCAGCTAAAATCTAAGTGTAGTTAAGTGTATTTTTAGTGGAGAAAACACAATCTTAATTGTAGCATCTGGGCTGGGAGTGTAATGTTAAAGTGAAATGTAGCATCTTCTGTCCTGTGAATGAGACAGTTCCATCAGTTTTTTAAAAAAACAAAACAAGAAAGGGTAGAATGTGGATGGCTGTTCTGAGCTGCAGAAGTACAGCTCAGTGTAGTTCAGATGAGGACCATTAATACCCAAAAATACCTAGAAGCTGTAATGTTTGACTGAAATTTGCAATGTGGCTCTCTTTCAGTTGCCCTCCTTTCTGTATTGCACTTACAATGACACTTTAAAGTTACTGCTTTTTTTGAGGATATTTTATTATTTGAATACTGCAGTTTATTGCCTTCCAGGCTTGTTTATCTGATATACCTTGTTTAGGTCACTTAGAGATGGTTTTTTTGATTATTTTATTTCATTACATAGAGGTCTTAAGTATGAGATGCCATAATACTATTTTGTCATGTGGTGTTACTCAGTTATGTGTCACTTACCTTCTCCATTTATTTGCAGACCATGTAATAGTTCTGAGTTAAACTACAAACCTAAAGTGAATTTCATAAATAGTAGCAACTTCAGAGACAGTCACACTTGTTATAAACACAGACCTATGAAAACTGATTTATAATCGTTTTCAGGCACTAGAGGGCACTAACATCTCATGAAATTTAAACCCAAACCAGCTTTTTACTCTCTCAGTAACATTTAGGTATTGGGTAGTCTTACTGGTTTTGTAGTGAATGCCAAAAGTTTCAATTTCTTTGCAGCCTTTTCTCTGTAGAAATGAAAAGTAATAGTATTCTTGCAAGAATGCATTAAAAGTTAGTGTGTGGAGTTTTCCTTTGTGTTGATTTTTTTTTTTAATCCAAACAATAATTTAGGTAATCCATGGAGGAAAGTGTAAATTGAATTCCACTTGTACTCCTAAATTGGTTTTAATGTGGTAATTTTCATTTGAAGCTGGTGAATATGCACGTAGGATAAGAAACTATTGGATAACCTCTTATAAAAGTTATTTAATAAGAGTTAACACCTGGAATATAATTTTAAAAGTGGATAATCAAAGGGAAAGAATCATATGTGAACGGATGTTGCAGGCCTAACTTTAAGTTAGGATTAATGCATATATTTACATATCGATACCCAGTATATAGAAGATAGTATGGAAAAGAATATGAAAGTTTATACTGCCAGTAAGTAATGGATTGTAATGGAAGCTTCAGTTGTTTATGTTGATTTTAGGTAGGTAGTTTTACAAGATGTGTTTGAATCTAAAGTTTGGACGTCAAATTGGTGTAGCCATTTTGGAAGTACTTTATTTTCATTATGTATTTTAGATACTGAATCTTGTTTAAAATGTGAATAAAATGGTTTCTGATTACTTTTTGCAGGAATGATTATTCAGTTGCCTTGGAGATGATCCTGCTGCTGTAAATGTAGGGCTGAAGATTAATGGTGTGGGCAGTATGGACCTAATGAACGGACAGTCAAGCAGTGTTAATATTGCGGCTACTGCTTCAGAGGTAAGGATTACAAAAATCAGTTATTGGATACTTAAGACTGTAAGTACTAAATTTTAAATAATGCACCAAAATGTAAGTTTTTCTTTTAACAGATCTGGTGCAGCAGATTCTTGTTTTATGTGTTGTTTTCATATGCCCCGGTTTAGATGTGAATAACTTCAAGTTCTGACCTTCGTATACCAAAATAAAGCATGAGCTAGCATTTATAGCCTTGCCATAGCCAAAGCTGCCTTTTTTTATGTTCTCTTCCATCACATCTAGACAAGGAAGCTTTTCTTTCCAGATTTTAACAATGATAGAAGCTCTTAGCACAATAAGCTGGGCTGGCAACGCCTGTGGGAAATGTTCTCTTCTTGGTAGCACTGGAATAAGGTTGTTCCCTTTGTCTCTTGGACTATATTAGGGCGTTGGTATGGGTCCCCTCCTGCCCACCAAAGTTTCTGCGCTCTAGATGTGAACAGCTCATGAGTTAAGAGTGCGTGTATCAGCCAAGCAATGGAGATTGGCCTCCTACGCTGCTGCCTCTTATTTTGAAGTTAATACAGCTTTCCATTTATCATCTACTTGTTAAGGAAAAAAAGAGGTGGGGGTCAAGTTAGTACCAGGACTTTTTGTGTTCTTTTTGCTAGGACCATGTGAGGAGCTGTTGAGAGTTGTGACCGATTCCTAAATTCTTAGCAGTGTCGGAGGATTTGCAAGACCTGGTTGGTTTGTTTTGGTTTCTTCTTTCCAAAACTGTTGCAAGTCACTCCCTCTTCAAGTTTTTGTTGGGTTTTGGGGTTTTTTTTGTTAATGCCTTGTAGTACTAGGATGAAGAGAAGTGAAAATCTGCCTTCAGGGTATATTGAGGGATCTTTCCAGATGCATTGTTTGTCTGTCTGTCTTTAGGGTGACTGAACATACGCTTTTGCTCTACAGATATACAATGCTAACCTAACCTTTCTGCTCAGGGGAGATAGTTACCTTATTGCTCATGCATATTATTTTTATTGCTTTTGCCACAGTGTCAAACATGTTTTTACCATGTTTGTCTTTTTTCTTTCTTTCATTTTTCATTTGTTTAAAGGACAAGGTATTCAAGAACATTACAAAGTCAGTAGTGATGAGAGTGAAAAAGTCCTAAAAACAGTTGCTTCCTTGAATGTATATTTGGACCTTACCAAAGACGAATGTTTTGTTTATATATTTACACATGTATTTTGGTAGCAGAGCTGCATGTATGCTATGCACTTGTATGTGCATATGGGAAGTACCACAAACAAGGTGAAAGGAAATCTGGAGTGTTTTATCAAAAGGAATCAAATAATCTCCAGCAGAATTTCACAAGTATTGTCAAGATTTAAACAGGAAAGCTGGCATCAATCTCCAAGACCATTGTTTGTGTTTATACAGGTTCTTGTATTTCCCTTATTGTATTATGAATCATTGATTGACCATTTGTTGGCATGCAACTCCAATATTTTCTTGGAGGAAAGATCTCCTTTTACTCAAGAAGATAGTCTGGAATGTTTACATGATGTCTGATAAAATTGAGTAAAATATATTTTGGCAAAGTTACATGAATCTGCTTTCAGCAAGTGGTATTTTTTTTTCGATCTTGACTAACTGGGAGGAGGGAGGGCTTGTAACTGAAATGTTTCTTGTAAGTATGTTGCTTACTGAAAATGCCTGTCTAGTTTAGAGTTTTTGTTCATGTTTTCAAAGTCAGGTTTTTCAGAGAGATGGTACTGTTAGAAGAACCTAACTAAAACTGGACGTGATTATTGAATGAGTATATGTTTTCTTTGTCCTTATAACAAAAGTGCTTAAAAATGGACAAGGGATTATTTCAGCTGGCTGAATCGTCAAGGAGTTCAAATGTTCTTGTTTCTGTGAGTGCAAAGACAAAGTCAAAATACGTAGTGTAGCCCTAAAATACTGCCTCGTTAGGTTTTCAGGAGAAGACATTGGCGCAGTGGAAGTATTTACCAGCATTGGTGACTGTGTGCTGTCTTCCCTCCTGCCTTGGCATCAGCAGACGTGATGCAGGTGTTACTGAAAGTACAGTGTAACAGTACTGAAATTTGGCTTCCACCAGAAGTGATCTGGTGAAGTGATCATTCAGTGTGTTGTGTATATGACCCATATCCATGGTCTTGAAAACTTCGAAGGTTAGCAGTAAAATTACATGGACTGTCAGAAAGTGCCTTCATTATGTGGGCCAAAGTCTCATCTTTCCAGTTTTCTGGGAGGTATCCTCCGTGATGGTGGTTAGGATAGAGCGCTTATGGATACATCTATCTCCAGCATAAGACTAGGCAGGTCTTGGTTTGTGCTCAGTGTGTTGTGCCACAGCTGAGCTGGAGCTTCCAGCAATGACGAGAATAAGCTCTATGCACCAATACAAGTTTTCTTTCTTTTGAATCTCCCCACAAAAAGTATTAGCAAAAGTGTTGTGGGGGCTTTGTTGGTGCTTATGTCAAGGCTATTCTATTGCTGAAGCATGCAGGTACCATACTGTACTTCAGGCAAGTGTACTGTTTGCTGAAGAAGAGGAGTTAAACCTGATACAGTTATTGACTGTAGTAACTGTGGCCCTTCATGATGGATTTATGTCTCATCTTACTACTTCCTTTTTAGTCAAGAGTGTGCTTTACACCAGGTTTCTGAAAGTGAGAAGAAACTAAAAAGCAAGAACCATGCATAGCCTTTCAGATCTTCAGAGGAGAGTGTGAGGCAGCAACATGATTGTGTGCTGCATGCATATTTCTGAAATAAGTATGCATGGGGTTCAGATGTGACGCGTACATCTGGATGCAACATCTCAATCTCCATGCGAAAAAACACTTCATTCTTGTAATGACTGAACAGAATCTAGGTTTGCATCTATTTACTGAAGGAAGTACTCATAACTTAGATGTATTGTTTTCATCTGAAACATATGAAACCAATAGGAAGTGTTAATTTCATACAAAGTGTTAATTTTTTGAACCATGTTTGTATTTTGCAGGGAAGCTAAATCTTTATGTTGTAAATAAAGATTCACAGAATAGTATTCTGGGATCTGGTATTTTTTGCAAATGGGAATTACTAGCATTTAAAAAAAAACCCAAACCAAAGTTGTTTATACTAAATGTCTTCAACAGGAGCACATATGTAGCTTACAGTGTCATTCTTGTAAGTTTTAATGCTTCTAAGAGAAAGAGGAAGAGATTGATACTGTTCTTTGATGTTAACCATTCCTTTGGGGCAGACCTTGTCTTTTTCCTCACCATAGTGGTATTTTTTCTGTTTGAAATCAGTGTGACTGTATTGTTATTATTTATTAATTTTCCTGTCAACAAAATTGGAATTTAATTATGCATTGAAATGTAACTATTGTGTTTTGAGGAACACCTTTGAAATCCATTGAAGTCAGTTTGAGAGTCTCTGATTTTAGAGGTCTTTGTCAAGAGAAGGTGTGTCCTGTGACTAACTTTTAATTGATAATTTGTCCAATAGAAAAATGCTGTGAACAGTGGTTGAACAGAAATTTTTCTTTTGGGAGTATAAAACCAAAAAAAGAAGAGGAGAGAACCAAAATATCATCAGCGGTTTTGTTTGTTTCTGCAGAAGAGTAGCAGCTCTGAATCCTTGAGTGACAAAGGTTCAGCTGAACTGAAGAAAAGCTTTGATGCAGTGGTATTTGATGTTCTAAAGGTTACACCTGAAGAATATGCGGTAAGCAATTCAAGTAGATTTTGTTATTTTGTGTGTGAATCTTCTTGGCAACTTTTCCTCTGCTTCTCCTGTTCTGTATGTTTTCTGCCTAACTTCTGTCCTCCATGGGTTTAAAAAAATGAATCCTGCAATATAGTTCTTAGTTGTCTATATTCTGTTTAATTACAAGTGATCTTTTTGGGCTATGCTGTCCAGGCATTTTTCATACTCTTAGATATACTATAGACCAAAGATTCTTAAACCTGTATCATGCAGCTTAATTCTGACACGCATATTTTAGTTGCAAGAATATACTTGATTTGTACTTGTTTTTTCTGGAGGTGTTTTAATTTTTAACTCTGTTAATTCTTACATCTAGGGAGTGTTTTCTTTTGTTTGCAATGGTACAGAATAATGAGTTGGATATCCTGCAGAACCAAGAACAAATGAGTAAAAATATTTAACCAAAACATTGGGTGGTTTTGTTGTTTGTTTTTTTACCTACGTGTAGAGATTAAGATGACAGATGGTCCCTTTAAGTGATTCAAGTATGTTACTAGAAAGACTGCTAACAAGCTAGTGCTCTTACTGCATTTGTAGTTCCAGTTGTGAGATTCATGATGAGTTGTCCTGGGGGGATTATTGAAACACGGTACTATGTATCACAAAATACTCCCCTTAAGTTTCTTCTATTTTTTAATCTTTAATAACTATTTCAGTTAATTATTAATGGCCAAATTGGTTTTAATGAGCACACTGAAAATGTAAAGTATCTGGATTATGAAGTGGTACTTACACACTAAATTCTTGGGTAGTTAATGGGGGTTCAAGTCATGTAGTTCAGGCCTCTTCCTTGCTCTGTTGTCAGGAGCAGCTGGGCAATGAATCACCTGCTTTTCATGGGAAGATGTTTTTTGGAGCTGGATATTCTTTCAGTTTTATCTTGCGATTTCTCTACATAAAGGAGATCTAGGTACTTAGGGAATTTGGGGCTTAGGGGTGTTAATTCAAGTGGAATTATGCATTCAGGCCAGAACAGCTGCAGGTTCCTTTGAATGGCTCAGCCAGTGGTGGATGCTGTTGAGCAGCAGAATAGATCACTTAGTCTCTGTGGAGTTGCTGTCACTAACTTGGACAGCAAGATATACAAAGGTGCTTTGTCTTACATCACATTTTGTAGTCCTTTTGCTCTACTAATTCATCTCTCCTTTGCAGAAACTTTTTACTTTCGTGGGTGTTCTAAATGTTACTTAGTAAATCTTGGTCAAATAAAAATCTTTATTAAAATCCAGTCTTTTTACTGTTTCTATATTATGCCTCAAACTGGGTAGAGTTCCACTCACAAACAGGAACCTTTTCATTAAGCATTTCACATTACAATTATGAACCTGTAGTTGTATTTTTGGTTTATACTACCTGGTATAATTTTGCTGTTTTGTCAGTTCCCCAAAAGAAAACGCCTTTACTCTTAGCCTTCTCCCTTTTAAAGTATCTAGTTCTTCATATCAGGTTTCATTTACTGTAAATGGATCTGAAATGTCTTATAGATAGAATTCTGAACGATTGAGCAAAATTGCCAGTAGTCAGTGTTCAGCTCTTTGGCAAGGTTATAATTAATTTCATTTCTTTTTCAGTGTTTCTATACACAGCTGTACTTCTTTGTTAATGTTTGTTTCCTCAGGCAAGTTTATTTGCTTTTCCAGTAGGGCTTGCTTGCTTTGAATGCTGTCTTTTTCTGATCATCCTTGCTGAAGGTTGTAGAAATAAGTAAATTTGCCAAAAACTTAGGTACCTTGGAGGAAAAGTACCTTTGACCTTTATGCTTGCTTTTATTTTATTGGCCATTTCCTTATTCTTCCTGGTTTTAGTCCTACCAGAAGAGAGAAGTATAAAGTCTTCATCTGGATTTCAGTGTTAATGTGAAGACTGCCAAAGTGATGCAGTATGGCCAAGCTCTTGAGGATACTAGCATGAATGAGAATGTAAAACTGTGTTAGTAAGGTTTTCATTATAATAGTGGGTATGTACCTCTCAGATTGGACGTGGATATGCTACCAATTGCTTTTTCAAAGTATGAGAAGACTTCCAGTTTAGTGATAGTTCTTGTAAAATGGATGCAGTGCAGACTACTGACATCTGTGGCTTAGCGAAGGCTGAATTGTATTACCAATTGCAGAATGAATACTGCTTTCAAAAAAATATTTCTTTTTTAAAGTGGTGAACTGAGGAAATAATTCATGGGCTAAGCGCCCACATTTTGCATTTTGATCAAAATGGGTCACTGTGGACAGATGGTACAATTACAATTATGCTGGAGAAAGAAGAGCAAAGATCTGAAAGATAATTAAGTTTGAGAGATACTGGAAATAAGATTCACGCTAGTGGTTTCAGTACCAATATGAGACACACAGATGTCTTTTCAGTTCCCACTGTGTTAGAGACATCATTGTTATTTCAAAACTTGATCTGTTTAGTCAGTTATTGGGTAAGAGACAAGTTGGACTAAGAAAACTATTGCTTGTAATCCTGTATTTTCAAGAAGCTGCTTACCAAACCAAAGAGAAGCCCAAGTGTAAATATTTGTGGTGATTTTATTTCCATATTCTTCTGTTTTGGCAGTCATCTGATACTATCCTGAATGCACAGTCGGTGTGCTGTTTCATGTAATAATCCTTTGTTAAGTCTCATACTGACTTTCTAGTGAGAGTATGCCAGCCCTTCAAGGGGTCCAGTTTGAATAGTAACGGAAATTATTATTGTAATATATGTGTAATAGTCCAGTTATACTCTTGTTACCAACCGGGTGTTTTAAGTTCTTTGTAAGGTTGAAGGCCACTTTAGAAATGGCCAAGTTATAGCTGAAACAGGTGAGATCTTCAAGCATAGCTGCTGCTGTTGCAAATTTAGTTTGCTTTGTCACCTTACAAAACCAAAGTTTCCAGGGGATGTATTGAATGCCTGCATGTTTCATAAATTTTTTTTTGGGGGGGGGGGGAATCCCATTCAATGAGTATGAAGTAGGGCACATTTATTTTCTGCTAAGAATTCTACAGGCAGCTTTCTAGCTGTAACTAATAAGGAGACTGTCTCTGTTTTGAATACCTGCTTTTAGGCTGATCACTGCTCACTTCTTTATTAAACAGCTAAAAGCCACAAAACAAGTTGGTGCCAGGATTACCCACTGGTGTCTGGCCCTGCCGATGGAGCCGTTGTGTGTGTACAGGGTAGACACAGTTGCAGTGAATGCTGTCCATTTTTGTTGAAGGGAGAAGTGTGGTTTCAAGTGCACAGGGCACAATTTGTGGGGGAGGGATATGTTAATGGTGCAGTGGCAGTAGAAAGGGGGGGCTGGTGAGACTGAAAGAAAAAAAGATGATGCTTTGGGGACATGAGCTCCAAATTAAGATGCTGGCGAACCTCAGGTTGAAGAAATATTTATTTTTTGCTTTACAGTAAATTCTTATTCCTTAGACTGCTACTGTTTAATTATTTGACTGTTTATTACTTTTTGACTCACTTTTCCATTTTATACTTCAACTTAGCCACGGTGGTGTAAATATTTGAGGTAGAATTAAGGGAAGCGCAGCTGTATAAATGCATTGCTTTTTTTTTTCCCACCTAGCTATCTGAGAAGGATTCTTTATTCTTTGCCCTAGTCTCTGAAAGTGCTACGAAGTAAGTTCACATTAAGATGTATATGTGTTTCTTTTCTTTTTGATTCCAGTTAAGCTTTGCCAAATGGATGTTGGAAAAAAGAATATTTCTTGATTTGGAAACAATAAACATATAAAGTTTATTTTAAAAACATCCAGGTGAAACAACGAATTTTTCTTGGAGATGTTCTTATGACAGTTTAATATCAAGTTGTCTGTATCTGAAAAAGAGCATGAGAGTGTGTTCTGTAAAAGAAGCAGGTCTTGTGTTCTGGAACCATATCGCTTTTTTAATAAAAGTGCAGAAATAGGTCTTGAGCTGTGTAGGATTCAACAAACACATTTTTTGCTACTTTGAACAGAACAAAAAAAACTTAAACTGGCCTGAGGTTCCCCCCAGGAGAACTTTCTCTCTCGTGCGGGGCTCTGGCAGATTCACAGCCACCTCTGCAAGTTCCTGCACAGCTACCGATGTGACTTGTGCTGTGCGGTTCCTGGCAGTAATATTGGTTTTGGCCTCTCCTGAGCCTGGTTGTCAGTGGATTAGGGAGTTTGAGGCAAGTCTGTCTGCTGCATCTGAGAGTAGTTTGAATAAAGCGAAGTACTGGGCCCTAGGAGCTTTTGATATAAAAGGACTTCTGCTTGTATGTGTTCCTGTTAGCATTATGTTAGAGAAGTATGTTCCCAATGAGAGCAAGAAGAAGCAACTTTATTATAGTGTGTGGAGGAGCTATTAATGATAAAAGTTCTGGAGGAGACTTTGTGAGAAAACAAGTAGAGTTTCAACACAGGAACTTTAATACCCCAGTGTTCATTTTGGACTGCAGAATTATTCTCCTGCTGATGCAGTGCTTAACAGAGGCGTAGCTATTTTTTCAGTGAGGAAAATTATTCTGGCAGCCTGGAGAGACAGTGCTAAGCCAAGTTGGAAGGCTTAAATATAATTCCTTCTAAAAATTCAGATTAAGGAACAATTTATGAAGTGCTTCTTGAACCAACATGGCTTCAAGGAAAATCAGATTATGGCAATATTCTTCAATAACCAAAATGTAGGCATTTTATTTTTTTCATCTCAGACAGAAACTTAGTTTTTCTTTTCACAGTGAGAGTCTGTCCAGGAGTTCTATGGGAAGTGCACTGTCCTCATGGTAGGTACATGGCAGGAAAACTTGTAGTACAGCAAGTAGCCTGACAGAAGGAGTTCATGCTTGAGAAGGTCTAGGGGCTAGAAACGTGGGATTATAGTCCGGATCAAATGGGAACTTTCATATTGGGGCATGGAGAGGAGCTCAGTGCAGTGGTGTTAACTGCAACTAGAAGTTCTTAAGTTACAGGGTTTTATGGAAGGAGGGTAATCCATATGTGTTCACAGAGGGGAGAGAAGGAATTGGGGAATATTTAAAATTTCACTTCATTGAGCTTCTCCATATTCCTCAAAGAAGCACAGTGAGATGTGGTTCTTAATCATCTGGTTGTAAAATCTCTGACAACCTTGCCTGAGAGAGAGGTGAATCTCTTTATCTGTTTAGGAAGCTGTGTGTTAATAAGTTTAGTATTTTGAAGTACTTGTTAACAAGTCCAGCATCTTAACGCACAGGAGACCTAAAATATTTTATTTGGGACTGTCCCCAGGCAAGGTCTTCCAACTACATGCAAAAGTTCCCATGACCGTGCAGGGGAGTGAAGTTATCTTGCAACTACCGTTCCAGTGTCTTAATTGCAAGATGATCATTAACTGTTTTTAAAAGATGGTTTTTTTTCTTGTAGGGCTCTTCAAGTGATTGAGGATTGGGAAATACATTAGTCATACATTAAAAACATACCTCTTCTAATCATATTGAGGATTGTTATCTAAGATCTAGGGTAAATAGAAACGCAGAACATCCATTCAGATCTTTTCATTGCTTGAGCAATGAAGAAGTTCTTTGATATGTGTAAATGAACTTAGTAGGCTTCTGGAAAGGTAGAAAATACCATGTTTCCCTATCTTTGTGTAATTTAAATGATGAGTAAGAATAAGTTCAAAGTTTTTTATTGCACATGTGACTATTTTTTTTTAATGTATGCAGCTGACAACTGAAAAAACAGAGAGGTTATAGCTGGCTTGCTTCATGTAACAAATTGATGTGAACACTTAAAATTTTTGATTTGACTATTAAAACATTAAACCACATTTAGGAGAAGGAGCTATCCAGGAATTTGTGTTGGCTGGATTAAGGAGCTGGACTGAGAAAAGTTAGTGCATTGTATCTCTTCATTGCAGAAACCAGATTGGTGGCTTGTTTATTGAGGTTTTAATTGCCCGTGATTTGGTCATGGCAGAAGTTACTTTTTTTGTAAGAGTTGAGCAATGGCATCTAACATATATATATCATAAATTATTTTCAAAGTTTTGTCATTTCAAGTGCTGTTAATTAGAATGTCAGCCTTCCAGTTTGCTTTATTTTTTATTTAGCAGGGAGCAAGCACCCTTAAAATGGCAAAAATTCAGTTAAGTGTTAGACTTATAAGTTAATGTTTAAAAAAAATTTTGTTAAAGGTATTCTTAAACTCTCATGTGAGATGCACTGTCATATCGACAAATTCTAACAGGTTCTTATCCATCAGCTTAGGTATTCAGCTATCAGTTGCTTGCCTCTTTGGAATTGTGAACAATTTTTTAAGTGCTTGGAACTCTTAATAGAAATTACAAGCTCTCTGAGAAAGGAACCTCAATAAGGGATGTTTCTTGAACAAGTGGTAATGTGATACAGTGTTACTGAAGATAGATATTACTTACAGTGAAATCAGCAAGATGTGTAAACCAAACAAGCAAAAAAACCAACCCAGCCTAATATGATACTAGAAGAAAGAAGTTTCTCTGTTAAAACTTACCAGTTGGGGTTTTTTTTTAGTTCTTAGAGTTGTTTTTTCTATATTGTAATGTTCGTAATAGCAATTTAAAATCTTTTTAGTAATGAACATTAATCTTGAGCTTTGGCATGTGTGGAGTTTTTTTTCCCCCAATGTTAATATACAATTCCCTATTTAAAATTTATGCATTTGTTTTGATATGTGAGTTCTGGTGTGAAGTTAGAATAACTGTCTTTGTTTCATAAATAGTGGGAATTGATCCTATCGAAGTATTAATTGGTTTAGGAGTCACTACTGAAGCAAGTTATATTATAATTTAGCTAAGGCAGATCAGGTTGATTAAGATGACAAATTCTGCAGGGCTGGGAAGAAAGACAATGTTTATTTTTTAAGCATTCTCTCTTCTGTGGGAATAATGAATCAGTTTCCTGGCTCATTTTTATTGTACTGTTGTTTGAATCTTGTTTTAGTGAGAAGGATTTGCAGTGAAATGTTAATAACTATTTAAATGCCTGGGTCTCTTGTAAAGATGTTTTAATATACCCTATACTCAAATTTTATTGAAGTGCTCATTCTTTTGGTTTCACCTTCCCCACCCCAACCAATTGTCTAATTAATTTCTTTTATTGGGAAGCATAGTGATATGTTCATTCAGCCACGTAGTTGCCTAAAATAATACGCTTCTGAGAAAGCTTGGTATACTTTAGCAGACAAATGGGAGACTAGAGATTGAGTTCTATGACTAGTGTTTCAGGACTGGGTTCTTCACCTTGGAAATCAAAAGCAGGAGTTAACTCTTGCTGTAGTGTGTGGCTGCTCTGTGGTCAGGATTGGATCAGGTGAGAGAAATCAATCCATGCTTTCCTTCTGTCCCTGTGTCTTTTGAATATTCTCTGCAGGTAAGAAAGTGTAACTCTTCGGTGCTTGTGCCTGCACAGCCATGGATACATGATGATTTACAGAACTCTGGGATAGATTTGCTCCTTCCTAGTGAGTGGGAAGTTAAAAATAACACACACACCCAAATATCAGTCAAGTTTGTCCTACGCAGTGGTATAGACTTTCTGTATTTAGATAAGTGCTGCCCTCATAGGGAAGCCCTTTTCTTATGCGTTCTCAATTTATCAACTTAAACTTTTAAGTAAGATTGAGAAATAAACACACACACTTGTGCCTCAACTCCTTTTAGGATGTGTTCTCTGAATACATCTTGATTATTAGCTTCAAGTCTATATTAACTATAGAAATTGGTTAGCCAGGTTTCCCCTGCCCCCTTAAATATCATGCTTTTGGAGAAAAATCTTGTTCTCCTGACTTGTCGATTGTCTTTCCCTGCCTCAGTAAAGACATGCCTTACCTATTACTTTCCTCAAAAGAGCCTTATATGTAGATATCTCAGATAAGAGGGAATATTATTAAATTGTCAAGATGAAGCTGTATTTGCTTACCCAGGTACAGTGTAACATAACCCAGAATGACATCTGTGACATGATTAGAAGTTTTTAATGCTCTATGTGCAATGTAAAGATCCAGCTGTACCCTTCACCTACAGCAGACTATTGTCAAGCATGTTGTGGCTTTTGGCAAGGAAGTACTCCTGTCACTGTCCAAGGATCACTGTCCAAGGGTCCTTGTCCTTTCCTGGTTAACCTGCTCAGGTTAGGGAAAGGTGGGAAATAGCAGAAGAAATTACCAGCATTGTCTCTGCACGCGTTCAAAATTCTTCCAAAGCAAAGTTTTATTAACCACTGTTGGAATAGTTTATGTTGTCTGGGCACACTTTCACAAATTTGTCCACTTCCCTTGCCAGGAATGACTTGTTGCTGTCAGTAGTTTTTGTGGCAAGATAAAACTACCCTGCTTGAAAAAAGGCTTTGTGTGAAGATTTCTGCGTTTTTGACCTTGATGATCTTAAACAAAAAAACAAAAACCCACAAAACCCAAAAAAAACCAAAAACCAACCAAACAAAAAAAAAACCACTGAAAGAGTCTTTAATTTTAGGAAAAGGAACCATTTTGATTCCCTCAAGAATAAGTCATTTTTTCATAGGCCTCATAAAAGAATAGAATGGTTTCAGTTAGCAGGGTTGCTTTCAGTCTGAAAGGTGTCTTTTGTTTTTGGCAAAAGTTTATTATATGTATTTTACTATAGTTGCTATATGTGCAAGGGAATAGAGAAGTTATGTTGAAGGCAAGGAGTATTTTGGCATGCTATATTCCTGATTTTCTGTTATTACTAATTGCAGCTGCTTAAAACAAATTTGGGAGGGTATGTCTGTCTAATGTCTTTGATTTCATTTAAACTTTTAAGGTACAGTATAATTTGTGCTGTCGAGACAGATGCTGCAACTGATCAGTTGATTGTTAAATCACATTTAAAAATGGTGGTTTGGAGATTAATTTTTAAGTTGACATTTAAATAGCTTATGGGTGTTCATGAATGACGGGTACAAATCACATGCTTCATACCACATATGAATTTTATTTGCATTACAGGACCAAGAATGTCTTGTTTATGTAAAAGTTTGAAGAGGATTTACTGTTACAAAGGTGTTCAGACATGTACATTTCTGAGGGTATATTGTCTTATTTGTAGTTGAGTATTAAATTGGTCTGATTTAATCTCACTTTAGCCCAAGACTAGAAAAAAATCTAATACAGCTTTAAAACTTAATGTTTTGGAAGAAGGAGCAGCCAACTAAACCAGAGTCCAGGCAAGAAAGTTTGTAAAATGGAAACTTATAAAGAGCTTGTTGCTTTTATGATGTTGTACTGCAAAATACCAGATGACTGTGTCCAGTGTCTCAGTTACAGACACTGGAACTGATTTATATGATTTTTTTTTTTATGGTCATGTTTGATTGCTAGAATTCATACCTAAAAATAGATTTAGAGGTCAAGGAGATCTGCTGCAAAATGTAGATTTGGTTGTCTGGCAAAACACATTACTTCTTGTTGCATTAAAACAGGTATTGTCATTAGAGCAGGTGCATCTCTTTGCACCTGCTTTCTTTCACCTAGAGCATCCTAGTTAAAATTTTTCTGCAAGGTTGACTTTATCAGAGAAGCTATTCTGCTATCCAGCAATGGCATTCATTGGAAATTGCAATCTGAGAGAGTCACAAAGCTGTTGCTGTATACCACAGCGTGTATACATGGGGGAACTGCTGTTTTCAAGAAAATGAGAACAAAGATATGCAGCTCACATCTGAGGAAACTGAACAAGGTCTTCGAATTCATTGTTAAAGGCCTATTTGCTGTGTCTAACTCAGATGGCACTGGTATTTCTGGGCTACCTACATACTCTTTGAAGTAGATGGTCTCTTTTTTTTGGATACATAGGCAGAAAGCAATCCTAAATTGTATGCTTGAAATAAAGCTCTGTGAATATGTTTCAAAATGCAAAACCTGATCTTTGTGAGTTCTTCATTACCCCTTTCAAAGCTAAACAGACATCCTAGAATGAAAATGTACTTACTGGTTCTCGCTGTAAGTGAGATGGCTGTATTTACTATATTTTAACTGTTGCTGTGCAACTGAACAATTACTTAGCTTAGTTTTTCAAATGTAGTCCAAGTATTGATTGAAGAATTTTAGGGTTTTTTCAATAGAATTGGGTAACACTTAGACTAAGATTCAGAGTTTGAAGAGAAACTGGCCTTGAGCAACTAAAGTTAGTTCATTGTATTCTTGGATGGCTTCTTATATAGTGTTTCTGAGTTCAAGCTCTGACGTGCATACTTAACTGCAGGATTATGCTCTTGAGAATAATTTTTCATAATTTGTTTATTCTATTAAATGTAAAGTTTGGAGCACTTTATTCTCTGGTTTTACAGGACGGCTCTGTGGTAGGAGCTGGAACCTCTGAGATTAACTACAAAATGAAAGTCAAATAATAAGAGGAAACAGAACAAGTACCGTTCTCATGCAGTACAGCAACTTAATGGAATGCAAGGTTACTGTTGAGCTGAACTTATGATTTTTTTTTTTTTTTTTTAATTTCAGGGTCAGATAACGCTAATGGATGTCCCTGTATTTAAAGCAATTCAGCCAGAAGTAAGTAGTTGATTTGTTTTGGTTTCAAATTTAAATGAAAAAAGTTTTGCCAATGTATAAATTCTGGAATTACAAGGTGTAAGTATGTCAATAAATCTTAATTTTTGTCCCAATTCATATAGGTCTGAAGCAGGTGGTTTTATAACACAAAAATACCTAGAACTAATAGTTTGTTTGGGGAATGAAGTATTGGTATTTAAATATGTTCAGCTAGTGCTAGAGACGAAGAATCTAGGTTTTAATGTTTCTGAATGATAAACATCTTGATTTGACTATTCTGATCATAGCGTTTTAGGTTTCAGCTCTTGATACCTCATGCAATACCTCATCCTGTCCTGTGTTTCCCTAACTGGTTCATATCTTTTTTGGAAAAAGAAAAATGGCTGTAACAGCATGTTGTATTCAAGATGGGTGTGATCTGTGGATATATTGATGATGTGTTCTCTGATTTGTTTTCATATAATGCCATATTCCTTTCTGATTGCAGCCTGACTTGAACTAATGTTTTCAGAATCTTCACAGTGACTATAATTAATGATGAATTTGTTTATCGTTATTTCTGTACAATTAGCATTTCCCTATGGGCATTGTTTTGCATTTTTGAAGGTTTATTTTTCAGTTTATTGTCCGCTTTATCAGTAGGGTGGAAGTCTTTTTCAGCTCATCAGTCAGCTTTAGACTACCATAAGCTATTTTATTGGTAGGAGGCTTTTGTCATGTTACTCCTGTGGCACGCTGAAGAATATTTTGCTTCAAGTGGAGAAACCTGCTGAATCTCTTGGTTGTGGCTATTGATTTCATCATTTGTGTACCCATAAATTTTTTGAAGGCTTTCTTTTGTTCTGTACTTGTAAACATTGTCATGATTTACCTTTAATGATTTCGGCAAGCTATTTCCCAACGCATGTAGTTTTGTGGGGGTTTTTTGGTTGGTTTTTTGCTTGTTTTTTAAAATCCTTCAAAGAGCCTCCCATTTTATCTTTCTGGCTTTTTTTTTTTTTCCCCCTGGGTTTCCTTAGAGTCTTTTTGATTGGCAGAATTTGTTTATCCTGATCTTCTAATAGGATATCTCTTTTTTTTTAAAGCTCTTTCCCAAAACTTTAAAGCATTTTACCATCTTATCTGATTCTTTTAAATAGTTTCCTCATGTGTGTTTGTGTACATTTTCTAATGTTAAGCATTATTGCTATGTAGAGTTTGTGTTGAAGTTGCATAAGCTCTGGGTGCTTTCACACAGTGCCTCATCTCTAGTTACACTGGGCTTCAAAGAACTGGATATCAAAAAATCAAAACACCAGTTTAACTAGTTAGGACTTTTCCTAATGATCTGCTGATAAAGAAATTCCACTGCTTGAGCTTGGTGGTGGTTTATTCTTTGCAGTCTGCTTCCAGCACTGCACAGGATGAGCAGTCAGTTGTGTAATGACCAGAAGGAAGCCAGCAACTTATTTCTAGTGACAGTGATCTAGTACTCCATACCTCACAATTTGTTCCACTTTTAATGCTGCCTCTTGTATCTCAGGTTATGTTGTGTGAGCAGACCTACAGAAAGTCTCTGGAAGTTTAGAAGAAATGTCAAGAAAGCACATCTAATTTTGCTGATTGTTGTAACTCATTGTTGTAAACCATAAAGGGGAAAAAGCAGAATAAAATAGTGGAACTTATCCAAAAGAAAAACTGTAGGAGAGTAGGTGAATATATCTAGACAGTAATTCCTTTTAAGAAATCTGTGTGTAGAGCATAAGAAAAATTCACATGATGCCTTTAGTGGAAAATACCCATATGAGGAAGGGTAGCTGTTTGACACTTCTCAGGTGTTTGCACAAAAGCAGTTGAAGGCACTGACAGCATGCAAGTATTATCTGTCCATCAGTGCTCCTTCCCAGGTAGGCAGAGGTCTGTCGTCTCGTATCTGATGTGCCTCTAAATTGTGTTAATCCCCTATGGAAAAGGTGCATGTAGGTTAACGCTCAGGTCAGAAGAAGCTAGACACAATTAAAATGCTTTCCTCCTGTTTTGCAGAAGGGGAAAACAAACATAGAACACTTAGGTTGCCTAAAGGTGTATTGACAGCAGATTAATGAAGTGTTGTAGGTTTCTGAGTTTCTTTGAATTATGTACCAGACTGTGCCCCATATCCATATTTTGATTCAAGCGGTGAATCTTTACATATATCTTGACGTGTGCACTCAAACATTGTTGAATTTGTAATTAGAAAACAAAACAATGAGCTAATTTCACCTGTATAAAAGGGCTTCTAAACCGAGACTTTAATGAGTGACTAAAAGGTGTTTATAGAATTTGGGGGTTTTTTTATATCAGTGCTAGTAGATGTTCTATTTAGAATGACATTTTACAGCTCTCATCTGCATGCAGTGTGGGAGATGAACAAAATCTTTCCCAGTGTGCCAAGATTTAAAAACTGGGTGTTTATTATAGATTTTTGTAATTTACGAACAAATCCTTGTTATACAGGCTGTGAATCTCAGTTTGCTTCCCAAACCCTGTAGAACAAAATATGAATGAGTATTTTTAGCATTTAATGTGTTTTCATTTGTTTTTGCAAATAGGGGTTCTGAAAGATTTCTTCCAAGTTGCTTAATTTTTAAAAGAACTGGAGATGAATTTTCACCATCTTTAGGAAGTGTGAGCAGTATTCTTTAAATATGATAGTTTTACTTGACTATCTAAATGATTGTGTTGCATCTTCATTGTGATAAAATATTTTCTTAAAGTATTGTAGGTTTGTTTTTTTTAAAAAGCAACATCAGAATTTCATCTTGTTTATCTTAACAAAAAACAGAGCTGATTAAGACTTTTTACAGCAATATACAGTAAATTTTCCTTTAGTGTCAAAATCAGTGAACATACTCATAGCACACACTTATAGACTTTTACAGCCTTTTGTCTCTATTTGTAGCAAATAAATATAATTCTTTCTGTCTGTATTCAAATTTACTACAGTTATTGTGGGTTTATGTGTGTGCTAGAGTTCCTACACATTACCCACTACAACTTCCTGTTTCATGCTCAGGAAACATCAGGGAGCTTATGTAGCCCACATACTCAGGATTAAGGTACAGTGGATCACTTTACATTTAGGGTGAGCCAGAAGCATGGACTTTGAACAGTTACCATGGCTTAGACAGTTCATAGTGACATGATCCTCTGCCCGAGCTTTAAGCAGACTGTATCACTCCAGGTGATACTGGAAACCACCTTTCTTCATCATTAAAAATGCCTGCAAGTTAATTCTGAGGAAAGAAAGTAGAAGCAATTACTGTTTTAATAACTGGGGTGGTGCAGTATAAGAAGTGAAGATAATAAAGAACACACTCTGCCACATAAAATTCTGTCTGTATGAAAGCAACCGATGTGCATTTTCATTTTTGGGAAACAAAAAAAGATGGAGTTCCCCAGGTCAGTCATATGATTTCCATCTGTTGTCCATGAATGACAAGTGGTGTGTTGTTTTTTTGTTTTCTTTTTCCTGTGGTAGTTGTGGCTTTCTAGAGAGTGGTAACTGTAAAGCAAAAAGGTAGTCATAGACTTGCTCATTTGTGCTGCTGGTAGCTGTGTTAACATTAACTGCCAGATGTGCCCTTGCAGAATGCGCTAGCTTGCTTTTATTGGAAAATCTGGTTAGTTATTTTACATATTTTAATACATTCTCCAAAATTATTTACCCATATGTACTCACATTGAAAATCTTTACTGGGTTATTGCCTTTAACTTCATCCCCTCTGCTTCACTAGGCTAGGCAGTGGAAAAAAAAATTATGTATTGAATATTCATCTCTACTTGTTCTGAAGTTGTATAATGGTTCCACTATTAATGCTTGCTTTTTCTCTCCTATTTTTGAAACTTTCACTTTGACCTGTATATACAGATTTTAATGAGAAGCACAGTCTCTCCTTCTGCCATATAGTACATGTCATAATTTAAGTGTTCCTGTAGTATTTTGTTAAGGAAAATAAAATTCTATAGATTCAAAAAGGAATGAAAACCAAAATGAGTTATGAAGAAAGTTTAGCTTTCGTATTCTTGAACATAAATCTTTGTCTTGCACCTCATTTTAAATAAATTACATGAAATAAGAAATTGGTAGTTGTAGTAATGTAGCTCCTGTGCTTCAGTTGACTGGCAGACTAAGGAAATAATCCTTGTGACTACTTAAGGCTTAAACTTCGTGACAGAGAAAGTGTGGTTCTAGAGGAAGATCAAAGAAACATGCCTCAATTAGGGTAATGGTATAGGAGGCACAGCCTCTTTAATTAGTGAAGAAGTGAGTGTTTTTATAGAAGTATAAGAATGGTTTTTGAATTCCAATTCAGCAGATTAGCATGCTTTATTGCAGTAGTGTGTGCAGAGTCAGGTCCATTCTCATTAGGACTGTATCCTAGTTCTCCCAGACCAAATGCAGTGAAGGCAAAAACCTTGGTGGATTCTCTTCTGTTGGTGGCACCTTAGGGCGGTGGAATGAGCAATGATTTTAGGCAAGCAGGTTCTAGCAAGGGGGAAGAGGGTTGTGAACAACAGTTTCCCCTGAAGCAGACTAATCAGGTCGTAATGCTGAGAAACTGGACAGGCAGCAAAGGGAAACAACTTTTATTTTAGTTTCTAGTCAAGGGAAAAGAAAGCTGGCTCTACAGGGGAGAGAGGTCTTGCAAGCGAGATGGAGAAGCTGTGTGCGGGAGGTAGTAGAAGAGGTTCAAGGAACAAATATACAAGGTACTGTGTGTACCTTCTTTATATTTCTTACACTAACTAAAGGGAGGGGAAGAAGGCTTTGTGAACTCTGAAAAATCTGTACCTCTCCTGTGTCTGTCCCTGAACAGTGGTGTAGGTGTTGGCTTAAGCTGTTGAATTTGAACTCATATAGCACAGGTCCTGAGGGCCTGCGTGACTGTGCCTCGGTACCTCTGTAAAAGGATTTTGATGTGTACTCTTCTAGTCAGGAGCAGGGTCTTTTGCTTTGCAGTATCCAGTGCTACATACTTTCACTTGAGAACATGGATAGGGCTAAAGGATTCTCGAATTTGTTGCCTCTAGCAGTTTTTGGGACTGCTTTGTCTGTTACTTCTGCTTCTGTGCTGAGCTTCAAGCATATATAGGAGAGGATGTGCCTCTGGCCCTGATGTTTTAGTTGGGACCCCATATACTCTGGAACCATCTCAGTCCCGTATCTATCTTCTCTTTACTGCACCCGTGTATTTTCAAATTATCTTAACCCTAAATCTATCATGATGTGCTTTTTCTGCTCTGTCTCCAGTTGACAACAACTTCTGCTTCCTACCTCCTGTAGTCTGAGTTCATCTTTTCCCCCCCTCTTTTTCCCTGGAGTGCAGCACAAAGGAATTCCAGCCATCACTGAGGGCCCAACTTAAATGCCTCTATGCAAACACATGTAGCATGTGGAATAAAGAAGAGTTAGAGGTACACATTCCTGCAGGGCTATGATCTTATTGACATCATGGAGACATAGTGGGATGGCTCCTATGACTGGAGTGTTGGAATGGAAGGATACAGGCTCTTTAGGAAGGACAGGCAGCGGAGACAGGGAGGGAGTGTTGTACTCTGTCGGTGACAAGCTGGAGTGCATGGAGCTCTGCGTGGGGATGGATGAAGAGCCAACAGAGAGCTTATGGGTCAGGATTAAAGGGAGAGCAGGGACAGGTGACAACATAATGGGGGTCTGCTACGGGCCACTCGACCAGGAAGATCGACTGGCTGAGGCCCTCTACAGACAGATAAGAAGATCCTCATGTTCACAAGCCCTGGTCCTCATGGAGGACTTCAACCACCCTGCTATCTGTTGGAGGGACAGCACAGCAGGGCTTAAGCAATCCAGGAGGTTCCTGGAATGCGTTGATGATAACTTCCTTCTCCAAGTGATGGAGGAGCCAATGAGAAGAGGTGCTGTGCTGAAGCTTGTCCTCACCAGCAAGGAGGGACTGATGAGGATTGTGAAGCTCAAGGACAGCCATGCCCTTGAAATGGTGGAGTTCAAGATCCTTAGGGTGGTGAGGAGGGTGCACAGCAAGCTCACTCACCCTGGACTTCAGGAGAGAAGACTTTGGCCTCTTCAGGGATCTGCTTGGTAGAGTACTATGGGATAAAGCCCTGGAGGGAAGAGGGGCCCAAGAAAGCTAGTTAATATTCAAGGATCACCTCCTCCAAGCTCAGGAGCAGTGCATCCCAACAAAGAGGAAGTCAGGCAAGAGCACCGGGAGGTCTGCATGGGTGAACAAGGAGCTCTTGGACAAACTCAAACAGAAAAAGGAAGCCTACAGAGCGTGGAAGCAAGGACAGGTAGCCTGTGAGGAATACAGAGAAATTGTCCAAGCAGCCAGGGATCAGGTTAGGAAAGCTAAAGCCCAAATAGAGTTAAATCTGGCCAGGGATATCAAGGGCAACAAGAAAAGCTCCTACAGGTATGATAGTGACAAAATAAAGACTAGGGAAAATGTGGGCCCTCTCCAGAAGGAAATGGGAGACGTGGTCACCCAGGATATGGAGAAGGCTGAGGTACTCAATGACTTTGTCCCTCATTCTTCACCAGCAAGTGCTCTGGCCACACTGCCCAAGTCACAGAAGGTAAAGGCAGGGACTAGGAGAATGAATAACCATTCACTGTAGGAGAAGACCAGGTTCAAGACCATCTAAGGAACCTGGAAGTGCACAAGTCCGTGGGACCTGATGAGATGCCTCCGTGGTTCCTGAGGGAACTGGCGGATGAAGTTGCTAAGCCACTATCCATCATATTTGAGAAGTTGTGGCAGTCGGTGAAGTTCCTGCTGATTGGAAAAGGGGAAACATAACGCCCATTTTTAAAAAGGGAAAAAAGGAAGACCCAGGGAACTACAGGCCGGTCAGTCTCACCTCTACCCAGCGAGATCATAGAGCAAATCCTCCTGGAAGCTATGCTAAGGCACATGGGAAATAAAGAGGTGATCGACGACTGCCAACAGGGCTTCACTAAGGGCAAATTGTGTCTGACAAATCTGGTGGTCTCCTACGATGGGTTTACAGTGTTGGTGGATAAGGGGAGAACAATTGACATCATCTACCTGGACTCGTGCAAAGCATTTGACACTGTCCCCTACAGCATCCTTATCTCTAAATTGGAAAGACATGGATTTGATGGATGGACCACTCAGTGGATAAGGAATTGGCTGGATGGTCACACTCATTTTTGCAGTCAACGGCTCAATGTCCAAGTGGAAACCAGTGATGAGTGATGTTCATCAGGTGTCCGTATTGGGACGGGTGCTGTTTAACATCTTTATTGGTCACACGGACCATGCGATTGAGTGCACCCTCAGAAAGTTTGCTGATGTCACCAAGCTGCGTCGTGCAGTTGACATGCTGGAGGGAAGCGATGCCATCCAGAGGGACCTGGACAGGCCTGAGAGGTGAGCCTGTGCAAACCTCATGAAGTTCAACAAGGCCGAGTGCAAGGTCGTGCACATGGGTCAGGACAATACAGGCTGGGCGGAGAATGGATTGAGATCAGACTTGGGGGTGTTGTTTGATGAGAAGCTCAACATGACCCAGCAATGTGCGCTCATAGCCCAGAAAGCCAGCTGTATCCTGGGCTGCATGAAAAGAAGTGTGGCCAGCAAGTCGAGGGAGGTTATTCTGCCCCTCTGCCCCACTCTGGTGAGACCCTACCTGGAGTACTCTATCCAGCTCTGGGGCCCCCAATGTAAGAATGACATGCAGCTGTTGGCGCGGGTCTGGAGGAGGGCCATGAAGATGATCAGAGGACTGGAGCACCTTTCCTATGAGGACAGGCTGAGAGAGTTGGGGTTGTTCAGCCTGGAGAAGAGAAGGCTCCAGGGAGATGATATAGCAACCTTCCAGTTACCTAAAGGGGGCCTACAGGAAAGATGGGGAAGGACTCTTATCAGGGATTGTAGTAATAGGATGAGGGGTAATGGTTTTAAACTGAAAGATGGATGATTTAGATTAGATATTAGGAAGAAATTCTTTACTCTGAGGGTGGTGAGACAGTGGAACAGGTTACCTAGAGAAGTTGTGATGCCCCATCCCTGGAGGTATTCAAGGCCAGGTTGGATAGGGTTTTGAGCAACCTGGTCTAGTGGAAGGTGTCCCTGCCCATGGCAGGGGGGTTGGAACTAGATGATCTTTGGGGTCCCTTCCAACCCAAACCATTCTATGAAATCTAGGAGGCCACATCTGCCCGTAACTCTCCCATGTCATTGTATACCTCGGCCCTGTTGCCTCTATGTCGTATTCTACACTCCACAAATAACTATTTCATCTTGTGATCTTACTTACAGAGTTCAAAGGGAGGAAGAGAAAAGAGAGTTAGTAGAATAGGGGTTAAAGCAAGTGCTCCATGCAGGTAGAGCTGGGAGCTGCTGTGCCTTTGAAGGGTTCATGTAGACGAGTAGCATGTGTAATACTGTTTAGGAGTTACTGGGTTGAAGCAAAATGTGATGACCTTGTAATACCCTTTGAGTGCAAAATGACTGAACGTTGCCTTTATGCAACATTTCAGCTGTTTAGCTTTAATGGTGGGGAAAACTGCCAAAAACCTGCAGTAATCTTGCATAATAATTTTTTGTCTTTTTTTCTTTTTTTTTTTTTTAACTTGGAAAACTTCTAATTTCAGTCAGCCCTGGTGAGTTATTCTGTATTCTTGGCTGAACTAGAATTTCAGAGTTTTAAACAGTATTTGATATGGTCAGTAATGTATAATGAAGTCTTTACCTTTTTGTGAGACTGCATGAAACCCCATTTAATTCCAAGATAAGGATGATAATGTACAACTCTATGTACAGCCTTACAGCCAGCCTCAGGCCCAGGAATCCAGAAACGGTCTTAGTCAGGAGAGTCTGCTAGGCACGTGTCCTAGGAGCTATTTTTGCTGCCTCATTGTTTAGCTTGTCATCTTATTTACCAAAACATTTATTCTCTGCCAGTCATTGCTTTCTCTTTCCATACAGACAGCAAAAATATCAACAGGATTTTTCTGGAGCAGAGACTTGTCTAAGTCTTCTGTTGAAACAGGGAGACCTCTTCTTTCAAATAATAATAATATATGAGTTATATGTGGTTCACAGTCTGAGACTCAGATCTTGCACCTGTGCCCAGCTGATACTAGACCTCTAATTTTGAGTGTATAAATATAAATTTGACCTTAATATTATACTTACTTACATACCATCTAAGGATTCTTGGTAATGTTTTCTACTTAAAAATTACCATTTCTGTTGCTAATCACATCAGTGCCACAAACAGTGCCAGCTAAGCCAGATCTGCTTCTGATGCCCTTAGATGTAAAGTGCCAGGGCAATGGGTAACTTCTGCCTGGAATCATCATTGGTTTCTTACTCAGTGATGAGAATTGAAATAGTACAAGGACATGCCCTGAATTATTAAGAAATTACCATGCTTTCTCTAAACCTGAGAGGGCGACTTATTTCCCCCACCCCCCGCTGTTAAGGAATTGTAATTACCAGATGCCAGTAAGGATGAATTGCCTAGTATTATCCCAAGTGCAGAGCTGTAATTGGTATTCCAATGGAAACTGCAGCACTGGGAGATACTGAGGGATAGAGAATGTAAACAAAAGTGTTCCTTCTCCAGTGGCCTGCTCTTCGTTGCAACAGGAGCAACTCAGAGCTTTGTGGTTGTCTTGTGCATAGTCATTGAAGTGCATATATAAGGAGATGGGCATGTGCATTCCTGTGGTGAACATGCTGGTATTTTCCAGGATAGGTTTTGGTGGCAAAAATTTCCTAGTGAAATTTAAAGGAATGGCCCAAAATACAAAGCTAGAGACTCTGCATTTTTCCCAGTGCCTGTGGACAGGAGCATCTCAGAGTCTTCTCTAACAAATACTAGCACATCACAAACGTCAACAAGTGGAAGAATTCAAGGTCTCTCTTGACTGGCATGGGACTCTTTAGTAGTTTTCGGACATTGGTTGAAAAGACTTTAAGAAGTTACTGATTAAAAAAAACAAAACACAACTTTAGAGCTTAGAATGCCCAGATACCAAATTCTTTTAAACTGTGACTGTCTTAAATGGCACAATTATTGCTTACGTGTTGAATCATCTTACCTATGTTATATGGTAGATGGATGTATAGTGTGATACTAGTTTCAGTAAGTAGTTTTCAAGATGGTGATAAAACTGAGAGCACTTCAGAGTGGAAGATGTGGAAAGCAAGCATGAATCAATAAAAACAAAAGGCTGTACTTTGCTCTTATGCCACTTTAATAATTAAGCTGTCTCTGTATTGATTATTTTTCTTGGTAGCACTGTGGAATAGGTTGTGTGCTGTATATATTTGCATCTATTTGTATGCTGTTGTATACATTCTATATTGGTATATAGTTGTATATTGGGTTTTTATGATTTTAATTAAAACTGCTTTATTGAAATTCAGTGGTAGTAAATACCAAGGAAGATGATGTGGTTGCCCAACTGCTGACTAAGTGTTACAGACAAGTAAGAGGCATTGTAACTTCGTAGTTATAAAGTAATGCTTTTTCAGGCTTTACAGGTGATTTGTTAGATTGTTGAGGCCTACGATTTTTAGGGGGACTTAAGTACAGGAACTAAGTGATGATTTTTTTTGTTTTTTTAAGCAAGTCCCCTTGCTTCCTTTTACTCCACAAAACTATTTGCTTAAGTGCTGAGTGTTGTTCAACTTAAAATAAAATCGGTTCCTTTGGAAGGGAAAACTGGAAATAGCGCTTCTTTTATTGTTGCTGCAAAAGATGACAATTTTGGTATTTCTTTAATGCAACATGCCAAGTTAAAATAATGAGACATGTCTAGATTGAGTTGATGAGGTGTATCTTCTCAGTAGACTTTAAATACCTTCAGAAACCAATTAAAAACAAAAGAATATGCTGCTATCCCTAGCTCAGATTCACATTTAAAGCAGGATCTTCTGTGGTAACAGTATGGATCTTGAATTATTTGACTGGTTTCTAATAAGAGCTTAATTTAAAAAAAAGAAGTCCCCAATTCAACAAAAGATTAATTGTAAAAATCTATTCATTCAAAACAATTCAGAAGTAACACTTGTGGAATCTCAGTTTACACAAGAAATTGGAAAATGTGTAACTATATATTTCTTACTTCAATGTATTATTGCTCTGTTAAGTTATTTTGAGACTTTTAAGATTTGTCGCTCTATACACTCTTGACTCTGGACATGTGTTATGCTCTAATTTAAAAAAATGAATTTTCATCCTTGTTCTTCCAGGAGCTGGCAAGCTGTGGCTGGAATAAAAAAGAGAAATACAGTTCTGCACCAAATGCTGTTGCTTTCACCAGAAGATTCAATCATGTGAGTTTTTTCCAGTGTCGTTACATGTACATGTTTAAAAAGTCTGGGGAATTAAGTGTTCTGGCATATCACTTTTATTACTGCTCACAGCTGATTACTTGAAAACTTAAAGTATCTGCTATGAGGAGTTCATTGTCTTCAGGATATACAGAAAGACCAAAACAGTACTGAAAAAATAGCTGTGGTTTTGTTTTAAATAGCAGTTAGTGATGAAACGGGAAAATATTAAGTGAATTTTTTTTTTTTTTTTCTCCCCATAAATGCTGCCTGTCCCTTATGTAAAGACCAAATCATCATTACAGGTTAAAGGCTTGTTACCATACAGGATTTCTGGAGTAGTAATTAGATGTAATTTCTTTCTGTGCTAGTTGAGTGTCTTTTGCTCCTCATAGATGTCTTTGTCCCTAGAAACAGGAGCCTTTTGTTGGTATGGTTACCTTTCTAAGGTGATTCTGGGCAAACTTTAATGATTCTAAATGATTTTACTGTACAAAACTTGTTCTTTAACTCTCTAGTTGGCATTATTTTTCAGGTGGTATATTTGAGATTTATGGCATTCTTACTTAAAAATTTCTCTGTGTAAAATCAACTTTTAAAATAAGATCAGAATTTTACCTTTCTCAGCAATTAAAGCTGTAGGACTCCAGCTGTGTAATTAGGTAACCAAGTCTTAAAACTGTAATGCTTTTTCTATGTAATGACATATTTTGTAGTTCAGATGAAGTAATTCTGTGACCCTCATCTCTCCTCTTGTAAACATTTAATAATGTCTCAAACTTACAAGCTCTATTCCAGACGTATCTTCTGTGCCCAGTCTCATCTACAGACATCTTTGTTAATCATCTAAAACTCAGACCAAATCTCTAACCTTTTCAGGTGTTTTTTTTCTATCAATTGTTGTGTACTTTCTCACTTTCCATTGTTGCTCATGTTCAGGGTGTGACCAAATCCTGTTACTTCTCATCAGCAACACATACAATATTTCTAAACCTTCTGACTGAAATGCTTGTCTGAGCATGGGTTTTGGATGCTTGCTTGGACACTTGCCTGTTTCTCCCCTTGACTGAAGAGAAAATGTTACGTTGCAAACTCCTTGTGACTATACCACATATTGAAATCTGGGGATTTTGAGTTGGGGGTTTTGTTGTTTTGCGTTTTGTTTGTGTTTGGGTGTTGGGGTTTTTTTTTGTGTTTAGTTGAAATTTTCCTGATCTAGCTTTTGAAGTTGCTCCTTTATTGGACTATATATACAGCCTGAGGCTACTTTTACACTAATCCTTTTTACACTAATCTCACTGATATGCCAATGATCCCAACATTAGCTGTCTTGTTTATTCATGTATCTTACCTCTTCAAAGAAACGTTTTGCTGAATATTCTGAAATGTTTTTGTAGTAAGGGCCATGTTAGGAAGTGTACCTTATCAAGGACCTCACTTCTCATTTGTAATTGTATAATGTAGTAAAGAACTGCAGGAATTGAGCAAACAGAAAGTCTTCAGATCTATTTAAGAATTGGTAAAATATGCTTAGTGACAAGGAAGGCGGGGAAGCCTGATCATGGGAATAAGCAATCAGCTGTCTGCAAACTGACAGTTTGTCATTACAGAACCGCTGTTTAAAAATATTTAACCTGTAAAATATCTTAAGGATAGAGGAAAGGAAGGGCTGTCTTGTACAGCTCACTTTAAAAGTAGCTGTTAAAGATCTTAAATGTTGCTAAAATGCTAACTGTTGTTAAATAGTGTTTAGAAAACTTCTAAATACAGTATTTTTAGATTAACATATAGGAATTCCATCATGCCAGCAAAATCCCATTAGTTTATTATTGTAATCCTATCTTAAGTCTCCCCTTCTTACTTATCCTAATGACTTTGTGGTTTTGTGACCATTTCAGATTTTAATTTTTTAGAGAATGTTTCTGTATTTTACTCTGTGGAACATTTATCAAATCTGTTCACTGGATTATTAATTGATAGGTGATATTCTTGGTTTTGCTCAGTCTGAGTTTTTATAAAAATCCATACAAAATTGGCTATATGCATACAACAAAGGCAATAAGGAGAATAAGATGCTAGAAATACTTGCCTTTTAGTAATACATTTCTTCATAATAGTTGATAGTTCTGTTTCCCTGGGAAGAATTGCGAGCTGCTAAAGGGAGCCTCACATATTTTCATTGCACCAGAGTGTATGTTAGATAGTTGTTGATAGTCACTGGCTATTTCATCTGTCTTAATTTCCTTTTTTCTACTATGCTTCATTCATTTCAAAGAACTGTTATTTTTGATTGAAATATGGGTCAATCTGAAAGAAACTATAAAACTAGGAGACCCTCAAAGGTGTGAAGTGTCTTTGAGCTTGTTCAGTATGTTTCAATGGTCTAAAAGACCTACGTTGCTGTTTTAAGTTTTTTTCAGTATGGTAAAGTAGAACCTTGAATAAAATGCAGCACTCTGACTGGCTTTGAGCAGCTGTCTATAGAATTTCTTGTATGGTTTCTCTCTCCCCTCCCTTCCCTTTGGCTTTGCATCTGAAGGCCTCGCTAGAAATGATGCAATCAGAAAAGGACTAAGACTTATTTATGAACCTTCCCTTTCTGTACCTTATTTTTGGGGAACACAAGAAGAGCAATGAGCATACAAACAGAATATATCATCTTTAAGATTGATGCCATGACAGGCGGTCTATGGTCCTCTTTGAATGTCACTGTACAGATATGCCACATAGTGGTATGTACACAAATATAGCTGCAAATTTTAGGTTTGTAATTAAGCCTCGCTCAATGTGTGTGCTTTCTCTACAGCCGTAAAAGTTGGATGTACCCCTCTGCCAGCTGACAGGTTCCTTCACTGAGAATATCTTTGCTAATGAGTTCTTAAGAGCCTTCCTAATATCTTGAAAAATTTGTGTTCTGTTGTTGTTAAGCTCCAGCGAAGACATATCCATCTGGCAGTATCTGTCTCAAGCTTTCAGACATCACGTTGGCTGCTACAGAAGACTCCCTTTCTTAGACGCCTGTTATTGCTGGTTTTAATGTCTAAAAGAAATACATTGCCAGTAATCTGAATTGTCCTTGGGACACCTCTGAAAGAATAACAATGGTGAAATCTAGAGCATGTCTTTGCTGTGTCAGTGAGTTTTGTGGAGTCACCAGTGTAATCAAGACAGGCCAGTTTGAGGCTCTTTTCCATTGATTATCTCCGAAGAAATGAAAAAAGGTCTTTTTTTAACAGGCAGACAGTAAGTACTTGGAGCCATTACAATTAACCATTAAACCACCTAGAACAGGATAAGTAGCTTCTCTTTCTGTTTTTCACGTTGTCAGCACCATCACATTCGGATGTTGCAGTGCTTAGGCTGTCTCTTGGACTGTATTTAAAGCCAAAAAGATTGAAGGCATTTCTAGGTCTGCTTTCCTATTTCTTTTTTTCCTCCTTTGTTTCTGCTCTCTTTAATCATTTGTGAGAAACTCTTCCAAGAAGTTTGCATCAGCCTTTATTCTGACACCAAGGAAAATAATCAGTCTTACCTTCAAAGTATAGTGGGATTGGAGAGCGGGGGGAAAGGGGCAAGTATTGTTTCAGTCACAGGTTCCTATTCATGTTAGTACCTCAACTTTTGACTTACTGAGACAGTACTGTGGATTACTTTTGATGTGGTG
The DNA here is from genome assembly GCA_008921705.1 of Burhinus oedicnemus. Lineage (NCBI taxonomy): Eukaryota > Metazoa > Chordata > Aves > Charadriiformes > Burhinidae > Burhinus > Burhinus oedicnemus. The sequence continues at coordinate 282,677 of VFFE01006217.1, forward strand.
TGGGCCTACAGTTCCAAATGCGTCATTGTGGAGGACTCATTCATTCAAATAGTAATACCGTATTTAGATTCACCATGCTTTCAGGAGCAGTGAAACTCAAGGATTTCTGTGGGATAGAGAGTGGCATCTGGGAATAAGAAGGCATGGTGGAGTAAGCAATTTTCATCTTCCTTGTCTGATTTGCCTCTCAGAGTTCAGTTCTACCCTAGGTGCTTGCTCAGCAGAGCATAGTTCCTGTTGGGCACCTGCCCCACTTACCTAGGGGTTTCTGATACTTAGATCTAAAATAAGTAATTGGGAAAACCATTGCGACTTCTGGCTTTATCAGACCTGAATACGTTTCATCAAACCTTTGTTATCCGTTGAAATTTCACTGGGTTTAAATTATGCATTATGCATCTGTCTCTTTCCTTTTTCCCCAACTTGCCAAAAGAAAACCATGAACAGCTCTCACTTTGTAAGTAAAGAGAATATTAAATCACTAACAGCTGCTTCACAGCAAATTGATCTGCTGATAGCATTTTGGAAACAGTAATGATTATGTGCAGTTGATTGCAGTCCACTGAGAATGAAGTAGTGTATTTCCAGCATTAGTTATGTGATAATTATACGTGGTGCCTGTAAAAACAGATTTAGTTCAGGGAAGAGAAATCAATTGAATCATTCCATGCCAGGATTCTTTTATTGTTGAAGAATACATTGCTACGGGGTACTCCATAGGTCTGTACATCTACTGTTAAGTATTGTTTTTAAGTAAGTGATTTCTTTACATAATTTTTTAAATACTCTGATCTCTGCCTTTTTCAGCTTTTTTCTGAAAGTTAGTTGTATACTTGCATACTACTGTTGTAAATGGTAACTGTCATGGAATCACGTGATTCAGAGTGCAAAATTATCAATTTTGCTTCCTTGCTGTACCATTGTTCTCTACCTTTTGAAAATAAGCATCTATCATAAATTTCAAACAAACAAGAGGAGTGTATTTTTTTGAAGATTGCTATTAGGAACAGATATGAAAACGTTTCATAGTTTATGTGAAGGTAACTTGCTCTCCTGGTTATAAGATTATCTGTATTAAAAACCTCTTTCTTGAGGTTTTTATTTAGAAGGGAGTGAAACTGCTGCCACAGAGCTTAAAATATTAGAGAAACTTGTCAACTAGATTGAATACATTGGAACAATTTTAAAGCAAAAGATCCCACTTGAAAAAGGCAAGTTTTATGTTTTACTAACTCTGTGAAACTGTGTTTCGGTTTTGTGGTTTGTCTTGAATATTGTAGTGTTGCTGAGTTGCAGTGAAGTAGTGTGATAGTGAAAGTTTAATAGGGTTATCAGAAATTTAAAAATGGGGTGGGGAAGAGGTTAGTGTGCTTCCTTTGGATACAAAACAAAAAAGACAGGGATCATCACATAGCTGTAATGATGCAAGGTCAGTAGCAGTAGGTTTCACGTTACATGCTTTTTGTGTAGTGTATCAGAATGTTTTTAACAGATATTTTGAAGAATGATCCAGAAACTCTATTAAAGAGAGTCTCGAATTTGCCTATCTACTAATTAGCACAGAAAGCACAATTAGTTTTGAACCAACAACTATGAACTTAAAAGCACCAGTATAACAAAAGTAGTATTTCAGATAAGGCAAACTTGGGATTAAGCTGTGATTCAAGAGAAGACACCTTCAAAAGTTAGGTGTGTTTTTCTAGGTTGACCTTAATAGGGAAGAATATAAATACACAAATTTATGTAAAGGTTTAAATGCAGTCTTGAACTGATATCAAAGGCATTAATGCCCAAAGGCTGCAGGTCATCTAACCGATTGATATTGGTGGGACAGTGTGAGAAATAATAACATTTAAATGCAGCAAGAGAGGACTTGAAGCAAAATGACCACAAAATGTGCATGGAACAAATATGTATGATTTACGTGAAGAACGAACCTGGTTAAAATTAAAAAGTGGCCTATTGAAAGAAAAGGGCTTATTTAAATTGTTTATTTTTCAATATTTGGAATACATTAGATTATGGTGCTGTCTAAGGATACTAGTGAGTAGATAAGGCCAGCGAAAATGCAATGTCTGTGCCAGTAAAAACACATCAAAGAGGAGTGGAGGTGGTTGGAGTGGAAATGGTTAAGTGTGTTTAATTCTTTATCTCCTGCTTACCCTGTCACCGAAGGGAGTGGATGGCTCTAAGCTTCGAAGAAAGTTTTGCATTTTGTTCTGGTTTGTTTTTCCTGCAAGAGCTTGGAAGTGTTGAGACTGGGTCTGTGTGGGACTGGGATGGAAACCAGGCTTCCTTGAGTAAACAAGAGTACTCGTGCGGCACAGTGCTTATGTCACTCTGATACTAACAAACTTCCGTCGAAGTCGGGGCCAACATAGTAAATTGGTTGTTTTTTCATCCTCATGAAAATGATTGAACATTGCTCTGTATTTTGAGCAGGTGTTTCGTAGTCTTCCCTACCGCAAGCAGTCTCCTGTTACATCAATGCTCTGTTAACTTGAGACTGATGACATTTGGGATTTTAAAGCATAGCAATATGTGTGTTGTCTCTGCCTGATTCTTTATGATATGAAAATCTATGTTAAAAATTTTACTTCCCTTGATCTTCAAAGGGAAAGCATCTCCTTAGAAACTCGTTCATCAGTCAAGGGAAAAGTTTGTTGAGCTGTGTAACTACAGCAGAACATCAAACTTTTTTTGACAATATTTTGAAGTATTGTCAAATATGTTTGTATTTATGTATTTAGTATTTATTTACTTTACAGTAAGGCTGGTTGCACAGAACCATTTTTTATATTTGTCAGGGTAACACAGTTTATCTGGAGATAATTTGTTTAAAAAAAAAAAAAAAAAAAAAAAAAGAAAGAAAATAAAGGAAAAAGAAAACTGAGCTCTGTGGCTAATTCTTTCCTGGCTAATACAGCCTTAGACAACAAACACAGCAAGGGAAAGCAGTTGTTATGCAAGATGTTTGTGGGTTTTTTGGTGTTTTTTTTTTGTAATTCTTCCATTTTCTGGTTCCAAAGAGCTGTTATGTTTTGACTTCGCAGTTCTCATCCTATCACTGTAACTTCACTGAAAATGTAATAATTTTGGAGGTCCGGATCTTCTCATGCTATGCTGTATAAACAGCAGTCATACTGTACAAAGTGAAACAGGATAAACAGGGTATTTCATTCTTTTAATTGAAAATTTGGGCAGGAACCTGAATATATATGCAGTGTTAGTTTACAAGTAGTAGTTCAGCATCACTCTTAAAAATCAAAGCAGCATGACAGGTTGAAAGATGTTTATGTATGAAAGCATACATTTCATACACTGTTTTCAGTAGTTTTGTAAATAGCAGTCATGCTGTATCTTGCTAATTGTTCATTTTTTCCTAACTTGTAGTGAATACATGAATAAAAGCTACAGTATTTGTTACGATTTACTAATTCTTTGGTACTGTTTTATTACAGTTATGAAAATGTTTATTTTCTATCATTCTTCTTTGTGCTGAAGTACATCAGGGCAGAGGGCGTAGGAGGAGAAAAGATTAGAATTTAGACATGTTAACAAAACATTTTTGAAATATAGCTTTTATGAGGCATTCACATAACTACAAAATGCAGCAACCATCCTTCATACCATACTGAATACAACAGCGATTTTTATGCAACAGTGAAGTTATTCCTATAAAACTAAACAGGTAAGTATGGTAGCATGCTGTGTATTAGCAAGTAATTGGTGTAGCCAGCAATAAGAGCACAAACTATATACTCTAGGTTATAGCAGAGGCTTCCTACTTTATGTTCCAGTTTTGTTGAAGTGATATCAGTCTGATTATTATTTTTTATTCAGAGGTGTTGAGAATTTGGAAATGTCAGTGAACTGTACTTGAAGCTGTTCAACTCATCTGAGAGTTGGCTAGTGCAGCTTTGAAGCTGTGAAAAAACAAAATCAAAGGATATAACTCAATTTTAGTTTTCATATTCCTTCATTTTGTAGACTCTCAATAAAATTTCTTCATAATTTTATTTTCCTGGGAGAAGGTTGTTTGAAATTTGAGAGTTCTGCCATTTACTTTGTGTCTGTGAGATCTCATCTTCAAACTTAGCCTGAAAACAAGTCTGTTTGCACAGATTGTACGTAACTGGTTCTGATGAGGTTTTTTTGAGATGTACTGTCCGCAGAAGGGTTTTCCTCATTAGAAAAACGGATCCTGATGTCTTTGTACACAACTAACTGATGTGACAGATTTTACAAAGACAAGTTCTAGCCACCCACACACTTACTGAGAAAAGCAGGCACCAGAACATGCACTCTCCAACAAAATAGTAGAGTGCATGGCTACCAGTTATGAAAAAGAAAAGATTCAATTCTAAATATAAGTTGGATTTCTTCATTTGATTTAAGCAACTGCTTGACCATGTAATGGTAGAAAGTATCTTGGGTAAGAATGAGCAGAATAACAGAGCAAAACACTTTGAAGAAAGTTTTTTATTAGTATCTGGGATATATTGGTTGGGACTTTATAGTATAAGCATTTGCATCTTCTAGTATGTATTCAACTTTATAGATGGAAGTTGAATGCTGTGAGACTTCTAACGTATTATTTATGAAATAAAAATATTAAAAGTATAATGTTGAAGCTCTGTATTTTAAAAGGGCAAATTTTCTTCTGTTTAGGTAAGCTTCTGGGTTGTTAGAGAGATTCTACATGCACAAACTTTAAAAATAAGAGCTGAGGTTTTGAGCCACTACATTAAAACTGCGAAGGTAAGAATTTGGACTGGGGGTGTGTGTGCGGGATTCACCATGATGGAAGTTCTTATACTTAAGTTGGTCAGTTCAAAAATACACATGGGTAAATATTTATCTGATACCTGATTTAGCTGTGGTTGTATCTGTTGACGTGAATAGCTGTTTGACTTCTGCATGTAACAAAGTTGTCAGAAATAGTGACAGACCAAAGTCCTGAAATGGAAGTCTTTGTTTAAAAAATAAATAAATAAATTAAAAATTAGTTTAACTAAGGAAATGCAAAGATGCCTTATTTCAAATATTGTTTATTAAATATCATTTACCAGATGTGTTTTCTAAAAACCAAAATGCTGTGTGTAGAATCAGTTCAAACAACATCAGTGGGAACAGAAATTGATTGTTTGCTTTTAGTATTGGAAAGAAAGGATCTGTTATCTCTTGTTCCAGTTGTGGCAGGAATAATACCAACTTAATAAATATTGTTACAAAAATATACTTGAACTCAGAAAACATTTTAGAGCTCTCAGCCTGTGATATCTTTGTGAAAACCTTTAGGACTGACATTCATAAGAAAAGGGTCAGCAGATCTTGTGTGTAGATGTCCTGGGCTTTCAAACAGAATGAAACTTCTTTGTGGTGTGAAGAGAGGGATGTTTTTCAAGTTTTTGCTGTCAGACGGTGGTTGACTGCTACTACAGTAACTTCTGTGTCCACCTCAGGTTATCTGCAAAAAAAGATGTAAAATTTGTTAATTACCTTGGTATTCATTTTGCAAATGCATTCTTTGTCTTGATATGCACATTTTTTAATGAAGTAATATTTTAATTCTACAGGATTTGACTATAAGTTTTGGGCAAGGCAAGCTAATTTTGTAAGATTCCACAGGCTTTGCTCAATAATCATGCTGTGGTCATAAACTGTTAAGGACCTCTCTTAAATATCCTGTGATATCTGATGAGTTAATGTATCTTCATCTCATGTATTTTTAAAAATCAGTTCTTGGGGTTTTTTGTTTGAAATAGAAACATACAAAAATTTGCTTCATGATCCATGTCCCTCCATAGAAGGGGAAAGGTTCACCTGCATGGTCATAGTGCAGAAGCAATCTTGGAAGCCAAGTGGGGTCAGGTTTGGTTAGTACTTGGATGGGACTTGCCAGTGCTGGTTGTTGTAGGCTCTGCTTTGGACACAGCACCCTGAACATACCTGATCTCATCAGCGGACTGCAGAGAGCAGTGTCTGCTGAAATGCTGCAGGTTTTGACAGTTATGTGCTCTAACAAGTAGTTAGTTGAGCTTTGCTTACCTATGAGTTGTAAAAATCACAATTACAAAAACCAGGAAACTATATATATGGGGCGTTTTTTATATCCGTTCATTTACGTACTGTATCTGTTATCTTGGCTTTGCTTACATATGGCTGCTCACATGAAGTTACTGCAGTTAGTGCTATTTGAAGGATTTTCTATGTACACCAAAGCTATCATCAAAGCATCTTGGTACCAGAGGTCATGTTAATTAACTTTTCTTCAGAGAAGCTGTAAATCCACTCTACAGTAAATTATTTGTGCTGACAACTATCTATCTATTGTATAGCTATCAGTCCTTTAATGGTATCTCATACTATATTGCTTTATGCATGTACTAATTGGACTTAATAGTTGCATTCCCCTGAAGTTCCCACACTATCCTGATTGGTTATGTCTTATATTTCAGTGCTGGCAGCAGCTATGAAAGTCCTTTTTTTGTTTTTAATCAGCTATGCTGTCCTTTGTGGCAGTGAACTTTATTACCTTGTTTGGGGATGTGTGTGTGGTGGTGGGGGAAGGGTTATTGTGTAAGTGAAGGGACAAACACCAGCAGTATTATTTGGAAGAACAGTAGGACTATAGTATATGACAAATACCCACCCCCCCATCTCACCGCACAAAATATTGATTGCCCTTTACACATGATTACTAAAGAATCCTCCCAAAAGAGGATTAGGAGAGGGAAATGCTTGTTCACTAAGTGTGGGCAGACTCTCATTCATCAGTAGACACGCTGGAATCCTAGAGTTCTGGGTATCCAGACTGAAATTGCTACTAGGGTGACCTGACAGTAAGCATTAAATATGGTATTTCTGAGTAATACCTTTGAGGACTTTGTTCTATAAAAGGCTGTTTTCTGTCAGTGTGTTAAGTGGAGAGAGAATAATTTGCCCTACTCCAAAACTATTAGCCAGAAAACCATCCTTGCAGTATCTCTGCATTTCATTTCAATTCAGCGCATATTCAGAATCAAGTTAGTCTAACTTCTTTGTCCTATTATCTTACAAAAGGCCTCCCAATCAAGAAAACTTGGGTAAGCTGAGTTTCAAGGAGGAAAAAAGACTTCCACCGTTTCTTGAATAGCAAGGGTTCCTTATATTATTGTACCATTTCTAGCTGGAATCCTAACCCACCTTGGTGAATTTTCCAAACAGGTTAAACAGGATTTGCAATACTGTGATTGAGTATCCTTTTCTCTTTATCAAAGTCTTTTTGTTAGGCGTAAAACCTCAGTTTGTGTGCACTCCACCAAAAATCCCTGAATATAGTTGAGCTCTCTGGGTGCTCATAGCTATTGGAATAACTGATATTGCAGAAGAGCTTAAGGAACAGCATTTTATTCCAGATCATTTTTAAGCTTTCGTGACAGTAGTATCAGTAGTCAATTGGCCAAGGCAGATTGATGGTTTTAGAGACAGAGGAAAAAAAAAAAGAGGGGAGGAAAATTCCAAATATGTAAGAAAATGCACTTAGGCACAGTATTTTGTAGAGAGTTTTAAAGAAAATTCTTTTACCGTTACATTTTCTGTGTTCAATTTTGATTTCATTGTTCCTTTCCACTGGTTAGTTTAGTTGTCATATCTCAAAAATTGTCTTTCAGTGAGAGAAGTGTTCCAGGTATGTGGCTTTTGAAATTTACCTGCTTGATTTCATCCTGTAACAGTATTTTTTGGGTGCTTTGATGCAACTTTGGTAGCTACATAAAGCTTCAGTACCAAATTCGTTTACAACATTGAGTCCTACCATGATTACATCATTCACAACTGGGTTATCCTTTTTGGCATGTTAAGTTTTAAAATTCTGTTGAGTGCTATGAAAGGAATTTGTTGAGTTTGAATGTCAGAAAATCTCTGGCACTTCTGATATGTGTCCCAAGATGTATGCCTATATTGTGGGAGTTTTTTTAAAGGTTCCCTATGGACTATGAAACAGGTAGCATAGTCTAATCCAAAACTGTATAGATGTAGTAATGAAAAATTAGGAGGTGCCATTAAAGTGGTATGGGTGTACAGCAGTTCACTGTAACTAACCTTTCATTGTAGAACATGCAAGATTTCTTCATTTTTATATTGTTATTTATTCTGTATGCATCATTGACAGCACTTGGAATGTTGTTTATTGTACGTATTTTTGTCCTCAGAAACTGTATGAGCTGAATAATCTGCATGCTCTTATGGCAGTTGTGTCAGGCCTACAGAGTGCTCCAATCTTCAGGCTGACTAAAACGTGGGCGGTAAGTGAGCAGCAGGACAATGGAGGGGTTTTAATTTATTCTTAGGAAATTACAACGTTCTGTAGCTTGTTTTCAAGGATGCAAAAATTATTACAGATACATTTAATCTTCTTGTACTGGGTACTTAATGTTTCTAGTGCCTCTTAAGTCTATGATTTCCTGTTGAAATTTTTTTTCCATTCTGGCATAGAAATATTTTCCTTTTGAAAAATAGTTCCCTGCAGATTTTTCTAAATGCAGTGGCTTCTAACTTGGCCAGAAGCTATTTTGTATTTAGTTGCTGGAAAATTACAAATGCCAGAGGGGGTTGTACTTTAATCGTTTAGGGTTTTATGCTGTTGGAATTTTTTTTTTTTGCCATGAAGAGCAGACATCCAGAAAGTCTTGATTCAGTTTCTGTAAAGAGATTTGTAGTTTCTCTGATTACTAAATCTATCACTTTTCCTCAGAGTTTTCAGAATTATTTTCATAGTTACAACTGCATTACACAGTACATTTGTAGGTCTGCTTTTGTACAGTTATGAAAGAATGGTGTTCTTTGGAAACATTTTTATTTGACGTCTGTTTTTTGACTGGAATTAATATTATTTTTGTGTAGTTGTATCATTGATTAGAAGAACATTAGGAATGGCTTGTGCTCGTTGATACCTCTGGGCTAAGAAAACACTGTGTTTGATTCAGCCGTACATTGTGTAGTTATCCAGCTGTATAAACAGATGAACTGTGACATTTTCAAGTGTGATAGGAATAATCAGGTGGCTGAAATACTCCTGTGCAAGGGATCCATATAAAAAGATTGTTTAAAAAGAGCTAAAAACTTCCACTGAAGACATGTCAACACACCCTTGCACGTTACAAAAAGTGTTTCTTTAACTGAATGGTAATGCTGTTCAGTTGATAAATGAATTGAATACAATTCGCTCCTGTTGAGATACTAATCTAGTATTCTGGGCACATTTTGCACATACACAATTAAGTAAGACATTGTTTCAAAATACCAAAATTTCTCTAAGGAAATCTTAAGGAAGTTAACACTTCAAAGTGATCTTAAGGAGAAATTCTGTTTTTCTGGTTTTGTCATGTCGATGAATTGATGCCTCAACAGTTTTACGTAACTGTGATGCTAAATTGATTTAATTTTTTTGGTGCATGACTCGAAACAAATGTCAACTATAACCATATATTAATGTAACCGTATTAGTTACCTCCATAATTATGCTATTCAGACCTGGGAGTCCCCAGTTTGTTTTCCTGCTTGGTCAACCAGAGGTCCTAGTTTGCACTTAGGAGGATTATTTGTGTACTGTTGGCATATGTACCAGTTTTTAAAGTTTGCCCCTCTTCCATCCTCTGAAATGCCAGGTAATTTCTCCCACATTTCTGCACGTGTTTAATTTCTCATACAATCCCAAGCAAGTCTATGCTATCATCTTACGTACAAGCTTTTGCAAATTCAAGTTGCAGGATAGCTCCTAGCAATGTACACTGCAAACTGATTTAGATGTCTTTCTCTTGGAAGTTCAGTTTATAAATTCTTGAAGTAATTCTAAACCCTTTGCTTTCTGTATATTAAAAGCAAAAAAAGACATAAAAAGGCACACCAAGCCATTATTTGAGTCACCAAGTCAATTGATTGTTAAACAGTAAGCTTCCAAAACCTTCATTAAGAAAGGATTTCTTAATTTCTGAGATTATTTGATTGTGTGGTCTACGAACTAAGGCAGAAAAATAGCCACAAGTATATTCACTCCCTATTAAAAAAAAAAAAAGTCACCTTATATGGATGGAATCTAGAGTTGAAAGGGGCCATTAAATATTTGCTTGGTAATCTAATGTTCCTAAAAAAAGATGAAATTCATGTCTTCTGACGATATGCCTGAATATGTCTGAAATTTCTCTTATTCATTGCCTGCACACCCTCTGAACTCTGGAGAATAATAAATGCTTCTAATGTGTGATTTGTCTTGTTCAAAACTTTAAAAGAATTATGGAACTTTCTAAGAAAGTATTTAGAATAGAATATTCTACTTCTCTCCATTTAATGTAAAGTAAGTCTAGATGACCAGCTAGGACTTGGGCAATGTAAGCAAATAATCATTAGACATCTGAAGTTAAGTGAGTGAATCCTGCCCCACTCTGCCAGTGCCCTGACACCTCAACTCTCCTTCCTAGCATTTCAAAAAGGTTGTCTTCAGTGCTGGCACACTACAATTAGAAAGCAAAGAGTGATCTGGAAGGCTCCAAATCCTTCCCTGCTATTGTAAACTATCCGCCTTAGCTTTTTTTGTCTCTGCATATGTACATCTCTTTACTATTCCTTGCATCCTTTGAGCCTAAGAGACAGATGAAGAAAAATTATTCATAAAAAGAAGCAGCTCCAAAACCGAAGAAATAACAGCTGGGTCCTTACTTGCCCTCACAGAAACACTTTTAATATTGTCAGGTTCTTCATGGTTTTCTACATGAATGCAGGGAGTACAAACATGATGTGCATTTCACTGTGGGTGCAAGGGAAAGACATACAGGATCAGCTTGTTAAGAGGTTCTTCAAAGAGCCTGAAATGACATATCAGACTTGAACAAGAGTGTGCAAATCAGCATGTTTTGAAGGAAATACAATTAATTTCAAGTCTGAAATGAAGCTGTTATTATGTCTGCTTGTCTTGTCTTACCTTCCAGTCTGCAAAACTGTAAAAAGTCTTCTGGACACCAAATGAAGGCAAAATATTTTAGAATATTATTAAAGGCAAGCTAATGTAGGCTGATTAATCTGGAACCATATTTGAGGAGATAAACTTCAAAAGATAAATGTCACGTTCCGGTGGTTGGAAAGAAGTCATGCCTATCCACTGTTCCTTGTCCTGGAATTGGCAGATGCCTGCAGTTTTAATTATCATGAGATGCTCTTCATCTGAATATTGGAAACAAAACGGAAGATGTAAATTAATTGGTAGAAAGTCAGAGATCAGGGTGTCTTGGGAAGAAACAATTCACTTTTAAAAAGTGACTTTCTTCTGAAAGCCAATGCTTAGTTTGGTGTTGTCTTAGCTATCCTAACAAAGACTAGGATATAGGAAATGTAAGTAAAAAGAGCAGCTGTTTCAATACTGAATGTACAGCTTTACACTTCTGTCATGTTCTCATAGGTTTATCTTCACTGAAAGGAAAAGGGAGTATGCATAAACACTTAGCGATCTGATCCTTGTAATTTTTGCACTGCTAGGTATCTTATAGGGGAAAAATTGTAATTGGAACTAGAACACAGTCTTCTGACAAAATGTTCAGTGGGAACATCTTATGCCCTTCTTTAAATACTGTCTCTGAATTGAAATGAATCCTTTAATGTGGTTTTGCAGCAGTAGTTCAGCTAGATGTTTTAAAAATAGCTTACTTTCCCAATCTTACAAACGGATCCTAGTTGCTGTTAATTCTGTCAAAGGAAGGGACTTTTAGGGAGGGGGGAGGAGGAGGAATGGACAGTGAAGGAGATCCATGACTTCTGAGTTTTGTATTCGAAGTGGACATTCCTGTAATACTAAGAGCCAATAACATTGCTAGTTGACAGAACAATATGCACAGCCTGTATTCAATTCCATAATGCCTTCTGTAAAGAAAAATTAATGAAATCCTTGCTCTTTTCCAGACCTTCAAGTACATAGATATGTGTATATCTGCATGTATTGTTTTTAAAATTGTAGTTTAGTTAAAGATTTTTATCAGATCTTAATGGCATTATTTTGCTCTTTGGCAAAGTATTTGTTGAGATAGCTCTCAATTCAGGAATAAGAACATATTTTGGAATTTGGATTTTTATGAAAGTTGGATTAGTATAAAATTTCTCAGTGTATCTGACAAAAAAATGTTAATTTATGGATTATCAGAGTGAATAATTTACTGGTTTGAAATATTGGTAGATGTGGACAGCCCATGAAATTGTGATGTGTATTAGCTAAATTAGTCTTTCGGTAACTGGTATTATTTCAGCAGGATCCTCCAGGACACCAGAGTTTTACCTGGTTTATTTTTTTAAAAGGATAGTTTAAATTTAACAGCCAAAATAACTTCTTTTCTTTGTAAACTCTCCAAGTACTCATCCTTAAAGAGTAAATGCTGTAATTTTGAAGCACTTGTTATTGGTTTGGTTTGTAAATACAACGGGAGGGTGGAGGTGGAAATCCATGCTTATACAGGTAAAAGAGAAATCATAATGATCAAACTTAAGCTCATCTGGTTTTGCCTTTTCCCCCACCCCACCCCCCCCCCAGTTACTGAGTCGGAAGGATAAAGCCACCTTTGAGAAGCTGGAGTATGTTATGAGTAAAGAAGATAATTATAAAAGGCTTAGAGATTATATCAGCAGCTTGAAGATGACTCCTTGTATTCCTTATTTAGGTAAGTTGAAGTAGTTCTAGTGGGAAACAGTAATGACAAACATACTTCTCTAGTGATTACACAAATTAACACCAACTTTTAAGCATTCATGAAACTATTTCAATACTTCAGTGAAGAATGTGTAACCGCTAGTTGATTCTGGATACTCTGTATATGGCAAGAAATAGCTTCAGAAAGAAAATATCTATTAAACATCACAAACACTTCACGTTTTACATAGTTTCAGTTTTCTAGGAAATTCTTTTCCCATCTGTTGTATAGATACACTGATTGACTTCTGCAGAAGTACTTAAACTGTTATGCCTGCTAGCACTCTTAAAGAGCTAAATACTTGACTGGTAGAGTAATGATGCCTTTTAATTTATGAGAAGCCATAAATCACCAACCTCTGACATAAATAACTGTAGATCTTAGGATTTGGAATATGGTGAAATCTGAAAATATTGCTGCATTTAATTATTCTAAGGGGAAAAGAGAAACTGAGTTGTTACAACTGACTCAGCTTCATAGAATAATTATGAGTAAATTCTATTCCTGTGTATCTGAAAACTAGACATGTGTTTAATATGTATTGGGCTTGTTGCGAGGCTAATCTATTGTTACTTAATGCGTGTCAGTTTAGTTTAAAGTGATCAGTGTGCTTTTGTTATGTAGCTTTTCTTGATATCATAAGATGTCAGTAGTCACATAAAATAAAGGAAATGTTTACCCAGTTTTTTTTCCATTTCTGGAAAAAAGTTGATATTTTTGCAGATATGAGTTGTTCTTATACCTAAAGTCAGGATGTCCTCCTGTGGTCACTAAGGCTTATTAAACTCTGTAATCTCTTTGTTCCTGAAATTTGATATTTCCTTTATTCAGATGGGCTATTAACTTTTTCAAAATTAATAACTTGACAGTTGTCTTTATGCTGTCATCTATGTGTCTGTCACAATATTATTCCAGTTGCTTCATAGCTTGGTGTGAGGAACAATGCCATCAGTGATGTTAGAATCGTGCCTCTAAAATGCTTATATTCAGGTTTTGTGAAATTGGGTGAATTTTACTTGCTTTATACTTAAATAGAAAAAAAACCAGCTCGGCTGTGGAGAGCTAATAATAATTTTAATGACAAGTATTCCTATAGAATTTTTCATTCTGTCTTCATTTTTTACTTGCCTATTACATCTGTCTCAGAAATATGCATCACTTCCAACACAATTTTAACAGCTGTTAATTTCCTATATTTTCAAATATTCAGGTGTTTGTGCCTCGAATGGAAGAATCGGCATGAGCCTATTTTATGTGAAGTGCAGGTGTGAAAATTGCTGGTGTGGCACACTATCACATGCTATCCTGTTTGTTGACATAGCTATTAAAACTAGGCCTGAATTAAAAGGGGCAAAGAAGAAGCCAAGCATAATGTAATGTGATTAACCATCTTATTTTGTTGCTTTCTCATCATGTGTACACATATAGTATATACACACTGTATATGGTTCTGAAATGCAGTTTCTAGCTTTTCAGATGCTTTTTATTTATATGCTATTATTTTTGAAACATGAAGCCGTGCTCAAATTGTTTTCTTGCTGATCATAGAAGTCCCAAGTCAGCCTGCTGTCAGTTTTTCTTTTTTAAAAAAAATCTTATGATACTCTGACCATTGCCGTTATAGTCTTCTAATACTTACTGCTGTACAGAGAAATCTTTATGCATTGGTGTATTTGCCTGACACTTTAAAATTATTGTCTTACTACATGCAAGTATGTATTTGAAAGAAAAAAAGTGACATATTGGAAAACAATGTTTCAAGTTCTATTCAGTTACAGATGTTTTCCTCAATACAGTAGCAACTCTTGTCTAATTGTTGTATTTAGAATGAGCTTTGGGCTTGACTTGATAGTTTGTTGAAGTGAAATGTGTATTTCTTTTCTACTTGGAAAGAAAGAAATGCTCTTTGCTGTGACCCACTGTAGTTAAGGTGTTGTGACCTGGTTTCATATGATATCAATTCTTATTTATGACATGAAGAATGTCCTCAAGCCTTTTTTAATTCTCGAAAGGAATAGCAAATACCCACTGGTGCGTTCCCTCTAAAATTAATTTTGTAAGTTTTAAATAAGTGGCAAAAAGAACAAAATTGCCTTGAAACTACAGTTGTGATAAATATGGACATATGTTGGAAGGTTGGCTGTTGAGTCCAATTTTTCTCATTTGATCAAAGCTTTAATCTCCGGTAAGACCTGAGTAGATTTGCAGGAATGTTATTTCTAAAATTCCTTCCCAAGGCATTTTTACAAATGTAAGAATCATATGGAACAGAAGTAACTTAAGTTGCTTGTTTTACTTATTGCTCTAAGCTTACAAGCTATAGATTATAATTCCTGAAAGGCTCTTTTTCTGGTGTTACTTCTGGTGTAAAATCATATACAGGAGTAGTGCTGCTCCTGATTTAAAATGTGTAGAAAAGTCTAACTGAAAGTCCGCAGTTTGAAATTGTGATCATGGTATGTGCCAGGGAAGGGGATTAAGCATAAGATCCACTTCCTCTCACAGTAAAAGAAAGGCTGGGGTGGGGCTTTCTTCACTGTTGGTGTGAAGATCCTGCAATTGCTGTGCTCCCTTAAAATGCTCTTTAAAAGAATGCAGAGAATAAAGCCTGCCACACAGTTACATTTGCCATTGCAAATACCCTCGGCAGAAATACTGGCACTGGTCATGAAGGACCCTGTTTGGAAGTTCACAGGGAAAGCGAGCACATAAAGGAATTTCAGCTGCAATTTCAAGGATTAATATTTTACCTCTCGGAGGTTACTAGCTTTACCCTTACGCAATCAAATATTGAATGTGGGTGTGTAGTTTTTTTCACGACCATCTTAACATTGTGAGATAAAGCTGAAATGCTTTTTTGGAGTAGTCCTTGCAATGGGAATGGAGCCATAGAAGTACAGGTTGTTTTCTTATTAGTACAGCTCACTCACTGTGGATGAGATAAAGATGTCCTTCCACGTTTGACTAGGGGCAGGAAATAAAAATATTTTTCAGTTCCTTGCAGCAATAAGTGTGATGTGATTCCAGAGTTCTAGAAATGCAAGTGAGAGCAGCACATCATCAGTATGGACTCAGAAACTTAAATGTGAGTGCCAAGAGCCAGGCAACACCAGTAAAAATGTTCAGCATTAGGTCGTTATTATGCTCTGTGGAATATGTAATCACTGTTGCATCACCTGGCCAACTGAAGTAGCCAAAACAAATGGGAGCTGTATATGTAATGTTATATTTCACCTTAGAATAAAAAACCAAACCATTCTCAAAGGAAGTCTTATCATGGAGTTATGATTAATTCGAGATTGTGCAATGAAACAATTGAGCCATATCTTGAGAATAAGATTTTTATTTAACTAAGCAGTACTACCTTGTGAAATATTTTCTTACAGCTGTCTTTCTTACAGCTGAATTATATCCAGAAACAGAAAAGCTGAAAACAGGTTATTGAAGTATTCATCTGATGAATATTCAGCTACTTCAGTGACAATGCTTGCCACAGACTTTGGAAATATATGTGAAAACCATGTTTCAGGTTTACTACGGGTTAAACTTTTTCAAGGTCTGCTTGGTTAAATTTGGTCTGATAGTACAGGAATAGTGAAAGCTATACCCTTCACAAACAAACTGCTTCTGAATGTCCAGTGCAATAAGCTTGAGGGATGCTACAGCCTCCTTTGAAAAATTTTTCTTAAAGTGTGAGAGAAAACATTGAACTTCTGAAGTCATTTACCCTGCTTAGAAAATTCAGCCCAAAAGCTAAGAACTGGTAGTTACAAGCATTTGAAAGTAGTAAATTATTGTACAGAGTATGAACCAACCTGAAAAAGAGACACTATGCTTTCCCTCCTTGTAATCTTAAATCCCTAACTTAAAATTAAGACTTTCCTTTCAGCACACACCATTTGTACAATCTGAGCTTTCTCCATATATTTTTGTAAGACTGTTTAGATGACACCATCCTGCAGCTTTCAATTGGGGAAGACTCACTTTTTGGATGTCTAATATGTAAGATTTAATATAAAAGCTGAGTGCAAGCTCATTTTACTTAGGGGTTTCCACTAAGTACAGCTTTCACTGCACTGAATAAACAAACACTGTTTTTGTAGCAGGCAAGAGATTCTTGTGGTAAAATAAGATCTCTTCCAAGGAGAGGAAATCTGTTGGTTGAATGAACTAAAGCTGTCAGAAGTGTTCGTTAAAGGAACGTTTTGGAGGGCATTTTCAGCTTTTAAATTTACCCGAACTGCTCTTCTATCCAGCTACCATAGAAAAAAAGGTAGGCTAGAGATAGTCTGCATTTTAAACGTTTGCAATTAAAAAGCATTTTATAGAACACTCAATCAATGAGGTCTGTACGATATTTGTAAGAAACAAATATTTCTTATATGAAGAACAATTTCAGAATTGTAAAAAAAACAAAAAAAAACCCAAAAAACCATTTCTGTCAGTTAAAATTCTTGGAATTTTTGAATGGAGTATGCTGAGACTGATTCCCCACCTACCCACCCCCACTGACTCCAATTAAATATTGAAACTTGTTGGCTTTGACTGACCAAAGATTTAAGTACAACCTTTGCAGCCATATATTATCAATGAGGGTTTATCAGCTCCAGAGAATGTGTTTCGAAAGCAGACTGCTATTTTCGGTCCTCTGAATTACAAATGAGTTTTGCATAGCAATTGATACCGACTCATTTAACATAACAATAATTAGGTGTTAGGGTTTCTTATGTTAATTAGGGGCAAAGTTCCTTAAAATCCTGAAGGCATGTATGAGGTGCCAAACAAATACATTCGTTACAGTTCACAACAGCGTATTTAGGTTTTGGGTAATAATAAATTAGGTAAGCTGCGTGGCTAAGTACAATTTATTAAATAATGTTATATACTAGCAAGAAAGCTTTAGTTTCGGAGACTCTGGTACCTAAAGTGAAGCATTTATTGTTTCTTGTTCTGGAAGTATCTTGTTTTGATGCAGTATGCTTGTATGGCTTTTGTTAAAGGTTGGAAAAGTATTTTCGGATTAATTTCTTAAATTACATATTCATTCCAGTGGGAAAACTGATATCTAGAAGGTAGAAAATTTGATATAAACAATATCAAAAGTTGTATACATGTAGGGGCAGTGAAATGTGTATGTCATAAGAGCAGTCCAAGTTTGGGGTGGTAGGGAGAATACACTCAGAGCTGATTTTTAATCTTTGTTTTACTATGTCAACAGAAAGCTGTGTTGGAGGAAAATTTCTAATATTTAGAGACTTGGTCCTTCTCTAAATTAGTATGTGTAAACACTTGTTCAGACTTTATCACTCCTAATTGGAGCAGCGGAGGGGTCTCCAAATGTCACGTCATGATTTTAATATTGGGGCTTTTCATTTTGCCATTTAAGTTCAAAGTATCAAGAAATATTTTTGCATAGTTAGGATGTTTGAATACAGGGATTGAAAGTAAGACAACCAAATTGCTCAGTACTTTTTTTTTCTTAAGTTTATCAATAATTTCATACAATTACTTTTCTTATGTTAGGAACACTTTGCCTAAGTGTTTTACAGAAGGTATGATATGCAGATCTTAAGGAATTCTCTACACCACCAAGACATTTTATATTTTCTGTTTAATTCATCATTTACTGTTATTTTGAAATAATTATTTGTTGCAAAAATCTTTCTCTTCTGGCAAAGCTAGAATGTGTTAAATTTTTTTGTGTAGCTTCGTGGAGTAAATCTTAAACAGTAATGTGAATTCAGATTTTCATTGAAAGTAATACCAACATTTTTAAATAAATTGTTAAATAAGTAATCCATTTTCACATTAAAGCAAGACAATGTCATTTCACATATTTACATTTAAGGGTTGAGCTAACCTGAAAAAGCATAAGCTTTTTAATTGAAAAAGCTTATATCTTTTCATATCTCTGGAATTTTTTACCAGCTTTAATGACTGTTTACAAAAAGTATGTTGGACTTGAACAAAGATAAATATGCTTTGCAAGCACAAACATCTGCTTTTGTGAATGTGTGTTTAAAAAAAACACCGTCTGTCACAGTAGAAAAGGTTTCTAAAAAAAGGAGAGGGGAACACAACAGGGGAAAAAAAAGACAGGAAAACTGTAGACCTGCTTTTAGATTGTGCAAAATAATGATTAAAAAGTAATATTTTATTTTTCTGGAACTCAAGTGCAGAGAAGTTTACATGTGATCACTTGAGCACTGTGGGATTTTCCTCCTCAGTCTATAGGTCTGATCATCATTTGAACTGCTTTCAAGGAGTAGGAGCCTCCTCGGTACTCAGCCCAAAATATTCCATCCTGATACTTGCTCCTGTAGTGGCCTCCTCTGTACCACACCCCGTTAAGGTTGGAGTGGGCACACGCATTGTACCACCAGCCGCCTTTGTGAAAATGAGCACAGTTTCCTGTAGAACAGAAAGAAATGGGTGAACATTAAAGAGGAGAAATGGAGATTATTAAAAGCTTTCATATTCTGGTTTATTCTTAGAGGGAACTTTGAAGTACTTGTTGTGGTCATATCAATTACTGCTTCTACCTAAATCATAAATTCTGTTGTAACAGCAACCATTGCCTGGAGGGGGGATTATTGACATGGTATTTAATGTGACAGCTGAAAACTAAGGAGACCAATTCTTCTCAGACTACCAGCAGTGGTTGTGCATGAGCTAACATTCAAGGAACTTGGATTATGTACTGTTTAGAAATACTTCAGTGGAAGCAATGTCAGTTGATACGGTCTCAAGCAGCACGCAGGGCTACAGTTCCACAAAGAGTTGCTTGTAACTTGTGTGTTTACTGTTACAGGCTTGTTTAAGAGTTTGCAAGATTTGTCCAACTTTATGGTTATCGACAGCTGAGAAAAAGCAGTTGAAGTATTACACTCCCCAACCTTTCTTGTACTGCTAAGGCTTTAAGTGGAAAGCTGGAGGAAGAGCATGGAAATGAACAAAAAAGTGTCCTTTAAGGAGAATGAAACAAAATGATCTGCCCATTTCTCAAGTATTGTTACATAACTAAGCCTGTACACGATTGCAGTTCTTTTTGTGCTGTTAGTTCATGGTGATGATTGTTATGTGACCACAGCACTATTCTGAGGGATCACCTGGACAGGTATTCTGACTGCAGAGAGTCATGTGCAAGTGACAAAGATGTCATTGAGCTGAATATAAAGTTTGCCTGTAATGAGGGTAATAGAATTTGAATCCCTGAATGGTGCAGGGGCTTGAAGGGGACCCTGTCAATGGGATTTTTATCATTATCGATTTGAAGCATCTTTCAATAGAGTTGTTTTATCAGAATTTACATACTTTTTTTGTACTATATTCTTTTTTTAAAGGTGGTATCACTAATGGTACCTACTTTATTCACTTTTCACATACATACTAGTTTCCTTACCTGAATACATATCCCTGTCTCTGTCCAGTGTTGTAAATTGCTTTCCGTTATGCCATATCATGGAATCGCCTGCGTTTCCTTGGTATGTTCCTAAGCGTAGTCTATAGAATTCGCTTTCAGGCTCCAGGCGGAAACTGCTGTATTCTGCATAGACTTTCTTATTGCTCCAGTCCTCTAATTCTATCAATAGTCTGTAATTATCCTGATTGGTAAGCATGTAAATATTTTCTAGTCCCAGCCAGTACTCTCCATCAATGTTTCCAAATCCTTTCTGTACAAAAGAAGATCAGAAGTTGATGTTAGCTTAGTTTTTCTTGTTTGTGAAAATGCTCATCAGCAAGAGTATTATAAACCAGTGGAACTTGGGTACTGAAAGCCTTCACGCTTCTGAATGACTGTTCAACCCATGCATTTAAATGCTTCAGTTTGCTGCACTTGGCCATTTACTCAGTTGGACTGCTAGCTTCATGAGGTATACCAGAAACAGTAAAGGTGGCAAAACTATCTGTTTTCTGTGATATCCTCTTTTTTTTGATTAAGATAAAGGGACAGAGAATAGGGAAACTGAAACAATATATTTCTTGACAAAGCTAAGGGAATCTGTAAGAATGTATGAATAATGAAGTTTAAGGGGCGTATATTTCCCAGTTGGAAAAGATATTTATGGATCAGCAGTCTCAGTGCTCAAGGTAAATAACTTTTTGTTGCCTTTTTAGTGCAACTAGTGTTGGTTTTTACTGTAAATATAATCACATAATTCATCTGTGTTCTTTACTAGATTTATTAGAGGTTAACTATAAAGACGTCCTTCCTTTCAAATCGCAGACTACCAGTACGGTAGCAGAGAAGTGATATTTCATATCTGCTGTCTTCTGTCCCTTAGTAAACCAATGTTAATGTTCGGTGTTGCACCTAAGGTAGGTACACGATCCACCGTAGCTATCTGTTACGCTTCCTAGTTTCTGAGGTCTTCCTGCCCTCCTTCTCAGGCTGTTGATTATCAACCTACAGTTGATTTCCTGCTTCAGATCACTTTCTGGGGAAGTCTCTCTCCAGTAGATAAACAGTGTAGGCTCCTAACTCAAGCTGCAGTTTCACAAGTGGCTTAAGTTCATCTAGCATCATGCTGCTGCCAAAAATGGTAGCGGTGCTTTTGTCCTGGCTCATAGCCACATTTACAATACTTCCCTTGCATCAGCATTGTAGCTGTGCAGCCACACAGAGATTGGGAAAGAAGTAGAAATGTGGGCATGGGAGAAGTCTCTGTCGTCAGTGGTGCAGGCTTTAGTTTAAAGCCAGTCACAGAGATGTACCTTCAAGCACTTGAAGTTAGGTAATAGGACTACCATCTTGAGCCACTGCAATTTAATGACAAAACTCTTGGGGGCAAATTTGCCCAAGCTTGAGCCATTATTAGACACCAGTTATACACTCTTCTACACTTTCATTGCATTATGTTCAGAACGTTTATGGTTACTTTATAAGGCACTCTGTAACTGCCTTATAACATTAAAAAAACAAACAAAAGAAAACCAAACAAAAAACCCAACAACAACAACAAAAAAAAACCCCACCACCAAAAAACCACCACTACCTACTTTTCTGAGAAGTAAAGACTTGGAATAACTGCTACTAAGGAATGATTGACATTTGAATCATTACATTCCAAGCATGCAAAAATTGGAAGTCTTCATAGTGATCTTTTGTCATTTCCTTTGTATATATGATACTATTTTTAAATTACTGATTGAGTTAAATGTAGCTTAGTTCTCTCTTCAGATACCATGCACATGGCAATTGTAGATCCACTTAAAGTGAGCACTGCATCATAGGGAAAAATTGTGTCCTATATGTATCAAGTCAGCACTTTATTATTATTATTTAAAAAACACAACCAAATGATTTTCAGATTTCCTGTCTAGCATGTAATTACTCCAAAGCAGCATGCATTTGTCATCTTAGGCATTATGCCTGCTAGTGCATAGTACCACAATAACACAAGAATGTGTTTCCCTTCATCAGCCCTACATCTTCAGATTTCTAACCGAATTTTAAAGGTAGAAATTATTTCCTTTAATTCATTATTAGGAATGTTTTTAAGTTGAGGCCCTGATCCTGCATATGTATTAATGTGCTTAAATGAATAATTCCACTGGCTGAGATTGCTTATTCATAAGGGAGACAATTAAGCTTTTCAAGTACTTACTGTAGTTCTCAGTGTGTTAATAAAAATCATGTGTTTAGTTTGGTCTTTGTAATAAATGACTTCCCAGTCACTGTCTAGAATAACATGTCTCCCCAGTTGTTGTGCATTACAAATGCAGGCTATTTCGACAATAAGTTAGTTTGTATAAAGTTAAGTAATGCATTGGGCGAAATAGGACATTCCCACTGAAGTGTATGTGCCTCTGAGGGGTGACCACTCTTTTCAATTATTTTTGTTCGTGAAATTAATTTCACTGTCTAACTTAAGCAGCTATTTCCAACTCCTTAGTGTTTATCATTTATTCATTACAACTGTTTGCAATGAAGAATCGTATTGGAAATGTTTGCACCGTCTTGATTGTGATAGATAATGTCACTGCCACACTGAAATGAAGCAGCTGATTTTCTGCATTCCAGAATTTACCTTGTAACTGTCCCAGTTCCTGAAAAAGTTGACAGATCCATCTGTTCTCTTCTGAATAACTGCCCATCCTCCAGGGTCCAGGCTATTCTCACACCATAGTTGCATTGGCTCATTACTATTTTCAGGTTTGATCATATAAATCCCACTGTTGGAATGCCCAGCTTCCTTGGCTTGTTGGCAGTCTTTGAACGGGCCTTTTTGAAAAGAAATAGTGTAAGCATTCAAGCTCAGCTATGCAGTGCATATTGTTCAAGTGTATTTTGTAATGGTAGTGGAAAGTCAGTAATTCAATTAAGGTAAAACTACCATGGAAAGCAGTGTAAAAAGTTACTATCTTAGATTAACTGTGTATATATAAATTTTTAAACAAAAACTTCATTTTGCTAAACAGTTAATGGACTTTGGTTACCAACACCCATTTTTTAACTTTGTCTGCTGTGTCAAAGGTTGACTCTGACTCTTGATATTCAAATGCATCATGATTTTCATTAACTATTTTCTCCTGCACCACTTTTACAGAAGGTAGATGTCAGTTTACTTCATTGTGTCCCAGTGCACCCATTTGAAACTGTTGGAAGTTTAAAATAAAACAAACTCAAGACACCCAAACAACCCCTCAGGCACACCTGCATACTTAAATAATTTGAGAGCTGCTGTAAGAAGTATTTACTGCCAAAGCCTACAGATAAGGAATTTAGTGATATTTCTTATACTGCATAACTTTTTGGCCCTTCTGTGCTTGCCCAGTTCTAGGATCTGCTTGTTAGCTGTGGATAGGAATTTTTTTAAGTTTCATGTGTCAGCCTGGTGTGATATGTGTAGATCGATACTCATGAAGAAAATACGCAAGCAATGGAGAAGGACTTCTGAGCAGTTAAAAGGGCTCACATACTTGGGGTTAGGGCTGTGATTCTACAAAAATGCTGTTGCTGTTGACAGTGCTGCTTGAAAGCTCTATTTCAGACCACGTGAATAGTGGTTTTACAAGTAACACAGAAGAGTATCTGGTTATTCTGTAAGAAGCATGCAGCTTGTGTATCTCTGAAAACTTTGCCTAGTTTGCCTTTTCAATTTCTGGTAATATTTTTATTTTCTATTTAGAAAAAGATTTATGTTCATGTATCACTACTTCAGTTGATTTAGACAGACTGGTTATTTACTAGTGAAAAGCAGGATATGTTCTGATAGCTATTTAGTGGTGGATGCCCTAAATGTATTTGAAAACTCATACTCAGTAAGTGTGAAAATGAATTACCTACAGCTTTCCTCTCATTTTAGAAGGCTCATTTTCTCAAATCTACTTGGAAGTTCAGAGAAAACTCATCAGTCACTGAAGAAGCTAATGTGCAAAGAAGCATAGAAGACAGCTGTTGAGGTTATTCTTTAATCAAAAGTAGAGGTTGAGTGAGAGTGACCTTCATTGCAGATTAAGGTTGTATGACAAAAGCAAATTGATAGTCATGCTCATTTTAGATTTTAAAGTAGTAGTTGCCAGTTGCATAAGTGTGTGATTAGCAAGAAATCCATAAAGCATTTCATATTAATTAGAGTGCAAAAAGCTTGTGTATCTAATGAAGGCAACTACTTGGAGCTTCTGGCTGTGACAGTGCTACCAAGAATGCTACAGACATCGAGCCATCATTGTAAGTACTGCGGCATACTGCAGCATCAGTATTTGACGATGTTTTTGTCATTCTTTTAGTGCATGCAGTGGTAGCTTAGGAAAGAAATACTGTAGCTTTGGCATATGAGTGCTTTTTCTCTTGTTCACAGTTAAAATGTCCACATAGTTTGTGCACATTGCAAAGTTTGTCCAGTGGATAGATAATTTCCTGTACTAAGTTGGGTCTCATTTCCTTTCCTTGAATTGTCTAAAGTAAATTTGGGCACTGTATAACTGAACAGGAAGGTTGTTCTAAAAGTATTATTGTAAAGCAATTATTGCATCAGAAGATGTGTACAGACAAGTAGTATTTTTTGTAATGTTAATTGAATATTAAAAATAGCTCAATTAGATCTGTGTATTATTTCATGTGATTTCTACTGGAGGAGGAATTGAGGACTCATTTTTCCATGAAAGACCTAAGCAGATGTTTGGAGTGATCTTAAGTAGCTTTTAAGGCAGACAGAATTGTACTAGTCTGTTTATATAATATGCTTTGATCACGTCTGAAATTCAGCTGGCATTAAGGTCACAGGATGCAACTTGTCTGCTTTTGGATGCTCAGATTTGTCTATGTCATTATCACAAGTTAGTGTTATAGTAGAGGTAACGGACTTCTGCTCTTAGTGCAAGGAAATCCAGCAAATCCCGTAACTTTTGGTGTATAATCTTGAATCTTTTTTGAGAAATAAAATCTTTGTTATACGTAATTATTTTAAGTTCACGGTATAAGAACTGATCCATTTCTTGTCCAGTGGAAATGCTGAGATTTGTGAAACAGTGTAAGATTCTCCACAGTCCTGGTGTGAGTGGAGGCTCTGGCTAATGAAAAAAGCATAATTATTCAGTTTAAAATCTTGCTGTCTATGTAAGGAATAAGTATCTCATGCATATCTAGTCTTTTTTAACAGTCTGTGTACACTAAGTTGCTGAGACAATTAGTTAAAGTTAGAAATACTCTGAGAAGATGATCTGTTTAATATTTCATTTCTGAAATTGGGTTTTAGAGGTATGATTTAGTACAGATCATATTCTATTGGAAATTAGATGTAGTAGAGAAGGAAAATGATGAAATATTTTAAGTTGGAAGCTTAATAAAACGATGGCTGAATCCTGTTTTTGGATGCCAAATGTTATCTTGAGGGGATGATACAGAAGCTGTGCTTGTGTAAGCTTCATATTGAGCATTTTTTTGGGCAGTAGTAGAGGAAAATTCCAAAATAAAATAGGGCATATATTAAAAAAAAGTTATATTAACTGAGAGGTATTAGCAAGCCAGGGTGTGTGTGTGTGTAATTTTCAAGTACTCTGTCTACTTGAACCTAATTTTGCAACATAGTGGCAGTAAAATTTGGAGACACTGGTTATTGTTCCAAGGATTAAGATAATTGTTAAAAGTATAATTCACGGGAACATTATTGTTCCTCAAATTTAGGGTAATTTTAACACAAATTAACCAAAATACTCTTCAGAAAATACGCTCTCATTCTTCTGTTCCCTGTAATATTGTGAGTGGAGAGTAAAATTCACAATATAAGATGCACATTGACCCATCTATGCACTTCTGCTGCATGCAAGTGTTTGTTAGGTACAGTTTCTTCAGATGCAGTATGAGAAAGCTCCTACTTGTTTGTCCAGTTGTTTGTTCTGTCGTAACTTGTCTTTGACAGACCTGTTTCTAAATGGGGCCGTTTGGTTTTCATTGGTCTTCTCTGACATCTTTATACATTATAAGCTGTCATCATATTTTAACTGGAAAGTTCATTTTCTATGACATGGACAATTTTGTTTCTGTGGACCATTAAATATGCTTACCTTAATTTAAAAAAATCAATGATAATAACTGGGCATTGTGTTGCAGTTTACAAGTTTTGTTTTTGATGATTGATGCTCTAGGAATTCTCAACCCTCATTTCCCAAGGCACTGCAAGAAACACTTAAACTTCAAACTCTAGAATCTAGTATTAAATAAAGGAAGTTGAGTAATGTTAAAATAAATTTCCTAAGATTTCTTTGTGTTCCCTTGCAAAAATGGAGTCAAACTGAACTTTCAGGGGCAAAGGGGTTAGTGAAAACCATGGTACATAATTTAGAGGAAAATATTTAGTGCTATTGCTTCATTTTGTATGTACAGTAGTCATATATCGAGACAGAAAATGGTGCATTTTAACAAAACCCTGAAGCATGGGTTTTCTGGGAAACAGGAAGTCACTGTTTTTTAGAATTATACTTCTGCTGTCTGACCAGACATTAATGTAATGCTTTTATATTATCTGTTTCCTTTGTGTCATGATGTGCAATTTAAATTCTCGTGACATCTGGCATTTTACTTGGGCTTGTGCCTAAATTTTCTGCAGACCCTGAATAAAAACAGTTGTTCTTTACAGCAGTAGCTAGTTGTTTGTAATGCTTAGAACAGTCACAAGCAAATGTTTATCTTCATCTTAGGAACCAAGTTGAACTTCCAACTGTTACTAAAGGCAATTTGAAAGCAAGAAAAAAAACAACAATCCAAACACAAAACCCCCTAACCTAACCCTTTTGGTGTGAAAACTAACAGAAGCCAAGAGCAAGCGCTTGAATGGATGTCTGAGAAAAACTTGGTTTTCTCAATCCTTAATTATTTTCTTTTATTGCAATTCTGTCAAAATTTTAATAAAGTGAGAATCATGATGGAATTCAGGGCAGCTCAGAGGTAGTTAATTTTCTTGTCACTAGTTTTGTTTCTAGTAATGAATTTTTCTAGTGACCTGAAGAATGGAACACATGAAGATGTGATGCAGTCTCCTGAATGCATTTTCGTAATATTTATGGTATTAGTTTAACTTGCCATCCCCTACTGACATCAGATTACTGGGAATGTAGTTACTCATTTTAAATTTTCAAAGCTGAGTGCATCTAATTGGATCCAGCCTTGATTTAATTATTATTTCAAACTTATCTTACTCTTGAATATTTCAACCAAACACTTAGACACTTATTGCATGACTGTGTTAGTGGATTTAGGTGTTCATTTTAAGGCAGCTCACAATAAGAGGAGTAAAATTCTTCTAGCATGGTTAAATTCTGGCAAATGTATATGTGTAGGTATAAAGGATAACTACGTAAAATTACTTTATCTATTTAAGATGAATTGGCTTCTGTTATTCACCATTGCCAGTTACTGTAACATGTAGCTAGTAGACATCTTGAAAGAAACAGAGCTAAATACTAGAAAGTATATGCTAATATTAAATTTTCATTCCCATAACTCAAACTCAAAATTGTAAATTCTTCAGATTGAATTTCTAAGTATCAGGTATTTTGACAGATTCATCTTATGCAGCTATAGCTTAAGAATTAAACTATTTGGCAAACTAAAGCTTTCCGGGAGGGGAGAAGATCAGGAGCAAGGGCTAACTGTACCAGATACTTTAAATTCTTCATTCTGTTTCTATAGCCAGGACAGTTTCCCTCTGAAATAGAGAAATCTCAGGTTAGATAAATAGTGATAGGTAACTCACCCTCATTAATTAAAGCCAGTGGTGGTACTCTGAACGGACTCTTTGTAGGAGAAGTAGCTGGATCAGGTGGTGGCCTTACATCTCTGTCTCTAGGGTAACCTGGGTCTCGCTGTATCTCGTTACCTCCCAGAAGAACAGGAGTGTATGGCTGGCTGTTAGGAATGTGCTGTGGCACAACTTGAACAAGAGGTGGAGACCCATGGGTGTCCTGTCGTGAGAAGATTCTCAAGCACTGCTCTTCCAGCAGTGAGATAGTCACAGACTGATTATTTACAAGGTCAGTTAGTGCTGCATATTTTACTTCAAGCTCCTTGTATTTTGTTGCCATCTTCAGCATTTCTGTTGTAACATTAAGGACTTTATTTTCCAGTTGGGAAAGCTCAAGTGAGTTATCACGCTTTCGAATTATCTCATGCAAGAGTTGCATATAGAGTTGGGTGACCCGAGAGTTCATGTTACGACTTTCTTTCCTCAGTAATTTTACTTCATTCACAATGTTTCCATCCACATCCACTACCAATTGCAAAATGTCAATCTCCCGCTTTTGCTTGGACAGGACATCCTTCAAGTTCTCTATGTCCATTCTTGTGACTTCGTCTTTTCTGTTACCAGTACCTGGTCCATTAGTATTCACACAAATTGGCCCTGTGATTTTTTGTTCTGGGACCAAGAATGTGTAACCACATTTCTTCCCTTCCTCTCCTCCATCTGCTGAACGAGGGTGCCTCCGTTGGGATGTTTTGTCAGGTGTAGATTGTTCTGTACAGCGCCCGATAGACAGCAGGAGGAACAATAGTACACTTGAAGTCCATTTAAATAGGTTCATTTTGAAGCAAGTATGATGACTGTCAGAAGAGACTATTGAACAAATAGAAGATAAAATAATTAAATTAGAGCCGTAACTAAGGCGCTTCTATACTGCTTTAATTACCTAAAATGATGGGTTTGCCGTGTTTACATGTATGTAGACAAGTCTTTGGAATCTGTTACTTGAAGTTAGGTTCCATTAGATTAGCTTCAAAGAATAACTTTGTTTTGAGGAGCAAACTTTAAAGTTCAGGTAGTGGATTTAGTAGAAAAGTTGTTGCACTGGATAAACTCTCAGAAACAATGTTCTGCTTAGATTATGTATTATGCTTTCATTATAAATTCGACTGCTTAGATCTGTACTCACTGCAATTAAATGCACAAGGTTATAGCCTGTAATGCTGTTTGCTCTGTATTTGTGCCCCTAATTAGTTGCATTTGGAGATGAATATTTAAAATTGTTGTGACACTATTTTTATATCTTTGGGAACATTTTTATCCAAATAACACTGAAGTATTGGATGTGTTATCAATATAAATACCATACTGAAGTGTTTCATTCACTTTTTAAAGAAAATAATGTATTTCTTTTAACTTTGTGTAAAGAATTATAATGCAGTGATAAAGATGCAAGAATGTTTATAGAGAACCTGTTTTTTTAACTTTATTTTTAAAAATATTTAAGAGGATAAACAAAGGTAGCACTTAAATCGGGGAAAAAACCCTCTTTTTTCATGTCTTATTTGCTTTGTCAAGGAGATCACTCTTCCTTCTTATGTCAACTGTTGATCTGGCTTTCCTTTCCATACTACTATTAGCAGTTTTACAAGGCCTTGTACAGAGGCCTTTGTATAGTTACGAAGAGAAATAAAGTAAAACTGGAGAAAGATAATAATTTTCATGCTGTTGCTGCCAAGTTCAAGTGCATTTGGCAATCCTGAAACAGTCACCCTGAAGGGGAAGCAGACCAGTGCTGCTCCCTTTACATTCACATTTACAAATGATAAGGTGACTTTTGTGTCAGGCCACTTCTCCGTGTTCTGTTACATGCTTTAATATTATTGCTACAAATGATGTCTGCTCAATCTCAGAGTAAAAATACCAAGTCTTTATTTATTGCCTTCACTAAGAGCAGTGGTTACAAACTTCAAACCATGCTGTACATGCAGTCAGGAATTATATCTAGGAATCTTGATCAAATGTTCCACTGTTGCCTAAAAAATAACTTTTTGGCTGACAGTTGTATTGCAAGCCCTGCTTCTGGGAGGGGAACAAGACACATACTGAAAATCATTTCTTACGCTACATAAATGGAGGGAATACATAAAAGTTTGAGAAAGTTTATATTTAAAAACTTATTTCTGTATGTTTTACTGTTAGTATGTAATAATAAGTATTTTGTTGTCTACTAGTAAATATTTTTCTCAAAACCAGAACTTGGTTAAAAGTTTTGTTAATATTTCTCTGCTGAAAGTGTAACTTCTGGGTTTTTTTTGGTTGGTTTTTTTTTTTTCCCAAAAAAGGGGGGGAAAAGGTATCCCTTCTTCATAGCTAGTTGTGAATTTTTATTTGGTAATTCCAGATATTTAAAATATTAATCACTTGAACAATGCTCACAGTTGGAAGTTCATTAGTTTAAATTTTCACATGAATTATGGTAAACACATGGGAAATGGGTCTGTGTGTGGTTTCTAACTGTGGACAAGGATGAGCTTAACTAATTATCTGAAGTTTGAAATCTCTTCACATCTCCTAAGTTGTTTTTCAATACTTTTATGTTCAGTGTTTGCAGATGCAGGGAAAGTGACTTCATGGCATATGGTTAAAGATAAAGCCATAGTACAACTCCAGTAGTTTACTATTTTCACAGTATATAATAGCTACTTCATAGTCTAAAAAGGTGAATAACACTTTAGTTCTTGGTAGTTTTTGAAGACCCTATACAGTTACTTAAATAATGAATGGCTGGGGGGTTTCCCCTCAGCAGCACATTTTTCCCCTGAAATACATTAAAACTTAAATGAATCTTTCAAAACCAAACATTTTGCAATGCAGCCCACTTTCTGCTGCAGTCTGCTTTCTGCATTTCTTTTAATATTATGTCTTCATTTTGAACTTTCACACAGTGTTAAAGTTAGTAGTTCTCTGTCTGTGTGTGCTGTCAGACCATAAAATGAATTAAATGGTCTAATATAGCATAACCAAATGCAACAGCTGCATAAGATTACGCCCTAGAACTTTGAAATAATTCAAATGTCTTGTATTAAACTGAGACATTCAGATAAGCAGGGATTAATTCTTTCTGAGAATCTGCCTGGTAGGGAACATATATGCTTCCATGGAAATCTTGACGTTGAAAAAATTAAACATCTTACGATGTTGCTTGGCATGTTTGCACAGCTTAATGCCTAACTTGTTATACAAGAATAGGTTCTGAGTAAGATATTTACCTGGAGGTTTAATCAGCTTAGAAGGAAATGAAAAATACTGTTTCAGAAATTTCCTGATGTTCTGGGTGAGCAGCTTAGAAAAATATAAACTGTTTATTCAAACTATCATGGAATGATAGCCTAATATGTAAGACTTAAAAATGACAAATATTAGTTAGGAAATAGTTTTAGGGTTTTTTAATTAGACACATTATGTCACAGATTCCGAGGTTTAGATGCCATAGTAGCATCATAACTGTTAAGAGATCAAGTGGTAGAGGCTCAAGGATCAGTTTAGACAGAACCACAGTCTCAAACCCTTCCTGCAAATTGCTTGTAATGAGTGGGGCTGCTGAAATACCTGAATGCGGACCTTAGAAAGCAAGCGAGAGAGATTGTGATTACAGATACTATTGCTTTAAAATACGTTATTTAACTCTTTATGAACTGTCATGTTTAAATTAGAATAAACTGTCACTTCACTTGCTTCTGTTGTGTTTCTGTATCACTCAGTTTTGGGTCTCAGATTTCTGTAGAAGTTGCATTACGTATGTTCTGGTATGCTGATGTTTTATTGCTTCTGCAGGAGAAAATGTGCAATTTGCTACTATTCATAGAAACATAAACTTCGTCATCTTGTCAGAAATCCTCGGAGCTGTGGATAGGGCTTCAATACCATTTTACGTTTAATACCATTCCTTTTTCTTCTAGTTTCTTTCTTTTTCCAGACTGATCCCCATGCAAAAAAAACTTGTTTCCAAAATTAGGCTTTGATTTATTACTTTTAAAACTGTTTAAAAGAACAAAATTCCAGTTTAAAAGAGCAAAATAAACCAGTAACTACTATTTTTAACTTTCACTGAGAAACTACTGTAACATGGGCTATGTTACCCCCAAAAATACTGTATCGCTTACAAATACTAGAGTTGCAGGAATAAGGAAGTGTGGAAGCTAGTATATATTTGGCATTTTTTAACTTTCTACACAGCAAACTATTTGTTCTTTGTTGTACTGCTGTGACTCTCATGTTCAGCAGGATGTAGAATTTGGAGACCCACAACACAAATTAGAATCTGTTCTTTCAGAGCTGACAAAGACTGCTTCTCCCTGGGCAGTGTAGGTTGTTACGACTGAATGCAGGGGAAGTGTTGCAGGTAAATGTGAATATAGAATTCCCTTTGTATGGAAAGTGCAGTATCTTTATTCAGAATATTTATCAAACGAATATGGTCAAATGATAAATACCAACAGTGCCCTCATAAACCTCCATTTATAAACGTGTAAAACAGGAAGAGAAGCATACGGGGTTTTTTGAGAAGGTAAATGATAATACTGAGAATAAAGATCCTCTGAACATGATACCAGTTAATCTGAAAGCTCTGTTATTTGATGTTACACATACTTCATTTTCTGTTAAGCTTTGTCTAAGCAGCTAAAATCAATAAAACCATCTATGTTCCCCTATCTCTACACAGGATAAGTGGAGATTTTTGTGGATTTTTTTAGCTTAGAACTGGGTCCGTAACATTAGAAGTGATATTGACGTGGGGAAAACACTCTCATTAAAGGAGAAATGTTCACATGGATTTTTGATATATCTGCATACTTCAGTAAGTTACTTTCCCCTATATAAACAAATGCTTTTCCAGCAAGTCACTCTGCCTCTGCTGAAATAACAGGATTGCTTTCAATTGTATTGACTGGGATCCAGGAATAATACATCCTTGGGTTTTGCTACTGAGATACATGGTGTATTGGGTCGGAGAATTCTGCTTCTCTGAGGTTAATGGGAATCTGATTCCTTTTAGGAAGGGCAATCTAAAAAACTTCAGGGGTTTTCGAAGTAGTCATTGAAAATGTGTCACTTTTAAAAATGATAGATTCTTAGAATTTCTCTGCAGAAGAGGTGTGTAAATCTTGTCATATTGGATATTCTGAAAACACAGCAAAATATCATAATGCTTCCAGATTTTTGGTGAAGGTTTTTTTTTTTTATGTGAGGGTTGCTTAACACTTGTTTGCAGCCATTGTGTGTGTTTGCACCATTTTAATAGGCAGGTACAATGGAGTGTTGCATTTTGATTTTGGAAATATGTTATTTAGGGGCTCCAGAGTCCGCTGTAAAACAGATATTGAAGACATTAAGCATCTGGTGATGTTTGCTATAGGAAATTTTGCTTCATTTGTTGGTGTATAAATTTTAAGGACCAGACTAATAGCATACGTTATGAAAAACAAACTAAGACCAGTAAAACAATAATTAAGACCTCATAAAGCCATGTAGTTACTGGCAAAAGTTTAAAGGTTCAGAATTTCCATTCTTCAAAGTAAATTCCAGTAAAACTTTAAATGGCATATTTTTCCATCATACTTGTGGCAACAGTATAATATTAGTTACAATAATTCCATTATTTGTTTTAAAGTAAGAATTTCAAAATTTGAACTCTAAAGTTGGGAGACAGCAAAGGAGAGTTAAAACTTTGCACACAGTTTATTGCTTTCAGGTTGTTGACTCAGCTGTTTTCATTTGTGAAAGATTTAGGAATTGTTCTAAGCAGTGTAAAGCAAAACCTTGGCTAATTGTGAATGAATGGAGACTGGTGTCCAAAGCACACAATGTAGGCTTCAAATGGATTTTTTATTGTTGTTTAGGTTCTTGTCTTTAAGATGTAAAGAAGCGCAAAAGGATAGTAAAAAAAGGGGCTCAGAACTTGGAAAGGATCCGTCTTTCTTGTTTGTTGAGAC
This sequence comes from Burhinus oedicnemus, assembly GCA_008921705.1. NCBI lineage: Eukaryota > Metazoa > Chordata > Aves > Charadriiformes > Burhinidae > Burhinus > Burhinus oedicnemus. The sequence continues at coordinate 316,565 of VFFE01006217.1, forward strand.
TGCTTCAGACTTTTGTTCCTCGCATAGCTACTACATCTTAATTAAGTTTGCTTTCTGTAACACTTTGTCTCTTCTTTTAGCATCACCCCCTTTCATTCTCTCTTAGTGTGTCAGACATTTCTGAGAGCTTGTTAATACAAATACTTAACTTAAATTCTTTTCTGTTATTCTGGATTATTTACCAAGTCAGCATAAAGAAAGGCAAAAAATAGAAAATTACATATTAAGAACTCTTTTTTGTTTTTTATCTGTACTTTTGTCTTCTCTTTGTAAACAACTTTCTTTTAAGTGTTGACTTGCAACTGCATCTTTCCCCCTTCCTCCTCCCAAAGAACTGTAACAAACCCCTCTATTTTCTACTTAATATACTGTTGCATTTCATGTTTATAAATGAATCTTTATTTAGAAACAAACTGCTGTTCAACTGAGGTACGATTAACTTCCCTATTGTTCCACAAATAGTTAAAGGAAGGGATTAGTGCCTGTTGCAGCAATGTCTTTGGATTTTCAGCTGCACAATTGTTTCTGCTACAAACTTGATTATATTCTGAATCAATGTGTGACTCGGGTTTCTTGGTTGGTTGTACAACTCAGACTACTTCTACTGCTCAAAAGTACCATAAATAAAAATTTAGTTGAAACGATATACAATGATTGCTACTTACAGATGTGCATTGATTTACTTGGGACTTTTTACAGTGGTTTTATTGAAGTATCCATTTTCTAGTTTTAGTAATGCTAGGTCTATGCTCTGGTGTTGGGTGAAATCCAGCTTCCTTGAAATCGATAGCATTTTTGGCTTTTGCTTTCTGGTAGGATCAGAATTTCACATTAGTATGTTCACAATACCCAAATTACATGCTTAGCAAAGAATCTGGTAGTACTAATTTTCTGTAACTGTAGATAACAAAATCTACAGAAGATTTACGGCTAAACAACTGAAACGTGTTCATCCTTACAACTGGAATGAGTTAGTCTCTACTATTATGCAGAGTCCTTTTTAATTCTTTCCAAGTTTCCAAATTATACCAAATGCCACAAAAGTGAGTTTTATATTTTAGTTGTCAAACTTTTCTCAGGCTGAGAGAGATTTGTTTATTCACAATTGTGTGTTGAGGGAGATGTATGTAGAATTCGCAAATAGCTCAAAATTAAACTTGCGAGTAAGAATAACTTTTAAAACTTACCAAGAAAAAAATCCTCCAGCTGTTTTGCTTCTGTGGTAGATGAAAAATCCAGAGGCCAAGTTGCTTTTTCTTCCTATGTTTCCCGATGCTGTGGATTGTTAATCTGCAGTTGGAGTTGAAAACTGCTTTTGTCTTTCTCTGTTAGATCCACGCTGTATTGAGGAATTGGGTTTCTCCATATGATAACCAAGCTAACTAATCATTTAAAAAAAAAAAAGGGGGGGGGGGTGAAGTTATGTTCCAGTATGTGTTATTCCAGAAGAGAGAGAGAAATGTTTTTTGAAACTGCAGTTTAAGTTTTACTCTCATATGCAGAAGTGCACTAACCAGCTACAGCTGACCCAGATTCCATATACATCACTTTTGGACAGTTTTTTTAAACAAACACACACTCGCCTTAGACGTTCAGCCCACCTATGATGTCACTGCAAACACACTGAGAGCAGAAGAAACTCCTCCTTCGGATTTCCTATCCATACCCTCCAGAAAAGGAGGGGGTAGGGAGGCTGAGAAGTTAGGAACAAGGAAAGATTGTTTGCCAGTAGAAGGGAGGGTACCATATGGCAACAGACTGTGCAAGAGTTCAGCAGGCAATTACAAATCAAACATTTTTACTATGCTGCCTAAAGATGCCTTTCAAGTTACTACAGTACTGGGCTTCATTTAGAAGAAAGATTCTTTCAGGCTGATAAAACTCGATTTGTGTTGCTGGGAATAAAAGGGGCACCCTGGCTGGATACAACAGGAAAAATGAACCATTTATAGTCTAGAAGAATGTTCGACAGAATGTCGCGTTCAATTCTTGACATTCAGTTAATAAGAAACAGTTCCAGTTGTTAAATACATGAAGTCTCCAATACATGTGGAAAATGTTAAAACTGTGTGTGTGATGGTTTTGGGTACGTATCAGAATATTTGATATCATCTGACTGGTGTTAGAAGTAGCAAAAACCACAGAGATTATGCCCTGTGAGGAATGCAGAATACTGGTTTTAGTTCTGTCAATAGTCAGCCAGCACTTAAGCGCATTCAATTTGCTTTCATTGATTTGTTCAGCTTCTTCACAAAGGACATGCCAATTACATATGAAAGAGAATTACCATAGTATGCTTTCAAAATTATTTTGTACTTCATAGAAATGCATTGAATAAGTTTAGAGAACAGCAGTCTACAGAAGAGCTTTTGATTTAGCTAAAAGAAAAAAAATCAGTGCTTAACTGAGCAAGTCATTCAGAAAGATAATCCTACGAATACATTGGTTTATAAAGTCCTGCGTAATATTGTAGGTTCCTGTTCATAGTGAATTTCCGTAATTATAATTAGTAAGCATGATTTACTTCTTTCTGTGGAAGACTGAGCAGGTTTGGGATTTTTAAGGCCCATTTAGACATTGCTTAGCAATGTTAGGTTTGGGACCTCTTATGCAGTCTAGATAGCATAGTAATTAAATGTGACTATCTGTTTCTGATGATCCTTTCTATTTTTTTAATAAACTGATTCTAGCAGAATAGAAAGTTGAGAAATTTAGTAGTATATCAGGTCATGTGTAATACCTTTTTATTCACTTTTTTATATGTCACCTTTGAACCACAAGTATTTTAATTTGTTTCTGCGTGTGTGCACCACACGCGTGTGTATGTGTTGATTTTGGAGTGATGCCCAGAGTTTCCCAACTCACATTTGAGGACTGTACTGCTTAGGTGCTATACAAACACAACTGCTGTTCTTGTGAGGTTGTATTAATAGTCTTCCACCTGTAAAGCCAAACTTCTTGTTATGATTTTGGTTATACAAGACTGAGAGGTGAAGCAAAACATAATTTTAGAAATTCCTTGTTACTGAAATAAATTTCTTAAATAATATTATTTAAGTTTACATATTTTTTTATCTTGTGGAAGATGCAGGGGGTGAAGAACAATTCCTCTTAATAGCAGAGTTGGTCAGGATATGTTTCATTTAGTTGAGACAAAAAAGATTAGTCTTTGGGTGAAGTTCAAGAAATGGAGTTGCGTTTAGAATTAAAATAAGTGGTTTCTCTACAGCATTAGTATCTAAAGGGTAGGATTTTTGTCTCTATGTGATTAAGGGTTTGAAAGAGTAGTAAGATTACAGTGGTGGTGGGGAAGAAGCAGGTAGAAGACTTGAAGGCTGTTGGATCTTTGGAGTTGCGATTAATATCAACTGCAGGATTCACACCACAGTTCAATCTGGGTGCACTTTTTGCATAGTTAACTTTTCTCTTGTTGCTGCAAGTTGAGTTTGAGTTGAGTTATAGATGATACGATTTTTTTTCCTTCTGTTTTTTTTTTAATTGCTGAATTGGAGGAATGAAGTAGGAGACTTCCTAAAATCGTTAGTAATTTTGATCATGTATTTTAGCATTGTGTGTTTAGTATGCTTCATATTTGCCAAGGGAATAATTAGTTGGTGATATGGCAGAACATTAGGTTCATGAGTAGTTGTTGCATGTCCTTGTAATAACTTTAGAAATTAGATTTAGAAATAATGACGCTGTTAAAGACAAAGTCAGCTTGTACATGCCTGGTGTGATGCAGGAGGAAAGGATCCTCTCTGCCTCCCACTGTGACTTGTCATACAAAGAATGAAAGCTTGCACACAGGAACCTAGCTGTACTCGTACCCTCAGCATCTGCAAAAATAGCTGAGATGAGATTGACAAAATTAAGGATTAAGTGATTGAGGAGAGTGCAAATTCAATCCCAGACAAGGGTGGCATGTACTTTCCTGTAAGTCCAAGCATTATTACTGGTTTCCTCTGAGGTTTGAAGGCTCTCGGAGATCTTGTCGAAAAAATTTCTCAAGTAAATCCAAAATACTATTCTGAGGTAATGCTGCTGTCAACCTGCGTGCACGTTAGTCAATGAAAGCAAAAATTCTTCAAAATGTTGTTTGTGAGGTTTTTTCTGCTAAATGTGAGACACTAAATAAATAAACTTTTCATTTTCATCTTATTCAGGTATTTATCTGTCAGACTTGACGTATATTGACTCTGCCTACCCATCAACAGGGAGCATTCTGGAAAGCGAGCAAAGAACAAATTTAATGAACAACATTCTTCGAATTATCTCAGATTTACAGCAGTCGTGTGAATATGGTAAGCTAGTGTGTAAATATTGCAGCATTAAAGAGAACAATTTAAAAAGCTTTAATATGTGTCTTCTGTAATGCAATGTAAGTAAGGCCAACCCCATTTGAATGCCATTAATGCTCTCCCTCCCTCACCCTCTCAGCCCAGAAGTCTAAGTTTATTCTGGTATTGTTGGTTATGACAGAGCGTCAGCGTGAGGAGACAGAATAAAATTATCCTTTTCTTACATCACACACACTTTTACAGTACATATTTTCTGATGAAAAATGTGGGATACATTGTACTTAACAGTAGTTTTACTAGTGTGCTATAAATTTGTATCCCTGTGTTTCATAAGACTATGAATTCTAAAAATAGTGGGATTGCTTTTGGAGTAGTACTTTTACCGGAGATAATAGAATATGTTCAGCTTGTCTTTTAGACTTTTATAGTTCTGTTCGTAGGTCAGATAATGTACTTTTTTCTTCAAAGGTTGTCTCCCTCACAACCCTCTTTAAGTTCTAGTAAAGTTGTAAGGCTGTGTTTGTGATGGTGGAATGTGAAATTAGCACAGGATTGTGGCTTCACTGAAAGCTCAATATAATGAGAACATGGGCTGTGAAGGAGTCCTCAGGTACAACCCTCCAGGTTTGGGACTTCAGTTTGACCAGGGGCGCGCTCTCACTTTTCTCTTACATGTGCTCTGTGCAGAGCAGCTCTAGGGGGGTACAAACCTGGCTTTATGGATGTGCGATATGTCAGCTCAATGCATGAGAATTGCTATGAAGGACAAAAATTTCAACATCAGTAGGGACTGTAGTTTGTACCTTCTTCTCACGTAAAAAGGCAATCCAATTCTGTTTAAATAGTTTCTGGAAAATAACTTTGCTTACCAAAGTACAGTGGTAATGAATGTCATCTGTTCTCCAGATATTCCTCTGTTGCCTCATGTCCAAAAATATTTAAACTCAGTTCAGTACATAGAAGAGCTACAAAAGTTTGTAGAAGATGACAATTACAAGTAAGTATGAAATCATCGTAACTGACTATAACTCATTACAAAATAACTTGTATAATACAAAGCCTGTCACTTTTAAGATTGCACTTGTTTGAGGGGATTATGCATCTCAGATGCACCAGTTGAAAGTAGTGAGGTTACAGCAGGGTCCTTGCTCAAGACAATTTTTCAGCATGCTGGATAGCCTATCTCCTTCCTTTTCTATGCCTGACTGCATCAAGCTGTGGCTTTCAGGTCTGTTTGGTCTTTTGATTTGACCTGCAGACCTCTTTGAGTTTTTGCTAATGAAGACTCCGTACTTCTGGCTTACATGTGATACTATTGAGTCAATAAGATGGATCCCGTGACTGGAGATAGCTTATGTCATTTTTCATCAGAACAAAGTCATCTGTGTGTCCAGTCCCAAGTTCTTACTGAGTGTGACTTGAGGCTTTCACTTTCATATATATTTCACTTTCATTTTGTATTTTTCTCTTTGATTAGGTTATACAGTGTGAGTAGAATGTAAACACTTGATTTTTGGGAGACAAAATACTGTCCATGTCCCTGCCCATTCCTCCCAGCATACCACCCAAAACAGAGGTTTCCACTTAATTAAAAGATTATTACTGTAGTAAGTGATTTGGCATCCAGGAAAACTGGGGGATGGAAAACTCTGGCATGAGTCAGGAACAAGCCCTGAGGATAGGAAAAAGCTAAAGCAAATCTGTTGCATATGAAGAAAGTTTTTGTTCATTGGCTGACCTGCTTGAGGAGGTTCCCCACCCATTCCCATCCTGCCTGCCTGGGAATTTTGTCACCTTGGTTGTTTAGAATTGGTTGCTTGTGTAGCTACATTCAAATGGTGGGAGGGGTACACACACTAGAGGAACGGATATGTTTTACCATTTAATAGCCTTAACTTGGATTTACTAAAAGGCAGCAAATGAGGACCCCTCAGTTTGTCAAAGAACAGTTAACGAAGGCTCAGACACTTCGCTTCCCTTCTAAGATTTGTAAATTGTTCTCTTCATTTTCGTATGCAAACATCTGGCTTTACCTTTTTGCTGAAAAGTTCTATAGCCTGATTTTGAAAGTATTGCTTGCTTATCACTGAGAGTAGAGCTCTGTTGTCAAACATTTGAAGGGAAAAAAACAAACAAACAAAAAAGACCCCAAACAATCCAAACCCAAGTTTCTTAACTGCAGGGTCCACTTCTTAGCAGCATACTGTTTTCATTAATTCCACACTCCACCTATCTCCACCTTTGCTAAGTACGACTCGCTACTAGTGGGAATTTTATTGCAGAAGGAGCAAGTCTCTTCATCCTGTACAACCCATGTTTTGACAGCAGGGAAATGAATGGAGACAATTGCACATAATGCAGAAACGTAGCCACTGTTCAGAAAGTCTGTTTTCACACCTATGGATTTTGTACGTCTCTGAAGTGTATTTTTTATGAGGGAGAACTGTATTTTGAAGAACTGTTCTTACTATAAGTGACTATTTTACTTTTTATCCCCTAAGGTGTTTGCAAAAAGGCTGAAGAGAACAGCCATTGTGACTTGAATACATGATTTTTCTTCCTAAAGGATTTTATTTTATTTTTAAAAAATAAATTTTAAAATTTTAATGAATCATTGCTAAACTGTCTGGGTATGGAAGGGAGGGGAGCTGCCAGACTTCAACCTTTTTCATCCCAAAATTAAGTATATGCTTTTCCAACCCTGCTAGCTTCAAAGTTTCTAGTTCCGCAAACTGTGTGGACGAGATATGCTTGATCTTCCTGGATTTCTCTGCTCCTGGAGTCTGCCCTCTTTGTGGTACTGTTGGAAGCGGCATTTAAAAGTGCTTGTTATAGAAAAAACATGAATTATGGATGCAGTGAAATTGATAATGTGTTTTCCAAAATGCAAAATAAGGATTTTGGCTTTTAGACCGCTAAGGACAAGAGCCTTGGCCTGGCACAGTAAGTGCACTTTATAGAAAGCTTTAAAATATGAAGAGTAGCAAGTATAAATATTTTCACCAAGGTGGGGATAGCACTTGTATACTTCTTATTCTTCCCAGTTTTTATGCTGGAGTAGTGGTATCATCACTGAGTTTCGTGTTACTGCTAGTAGTCCCAGGGCTGTGTAGGTCCTGGCTTATGTGTGGCTATGTTTTCCCTGGAGGGTGGTGCCAGCACTGAGCAATGGCCTCTTCCCCTGGTCCTTCCACAGTGTGACTTTGCCGCACCTTGTTAACAGCTCACGTTGAGCTTTTGATCGCAGAGGGTAGAGGTGGCAACTGGTGGCTGTTTGGCTGCTTGTGACTGACTGTGCCAGCTGTGTCAGGCTCCCTCACACAGAACAGGTTGCAGGGTTCTGCTGTAGCCAAGGTTTTGCTGTTGGGTCTGGTCCTCCTTCAGCATCGTATTGCAAACCTGTCCTGGTGTATATGAACCAAAGCAATAGACTCAGTTACTGCATTATGCCCTAGCGTGTCATTTTGTGAATCCTGGGCCCTGTTGCAGTAATAGGGTTTTTTCTGCCCCCGCCCCCACCCCCCCCAAAAAAAAAGTTTGGAAACTGTGTGTGCTAAAGATAACTATGCATGGTTTGTATTAACATTATAGTGTTTCTTGCAATTATAGAAACAGGCAGCTTTCAATTGTAAATATAAAAAAATAATAATTTTTCAAAACCTTCCTTTTGTATGCTTCTGTTTCCTGATAATTTTTAATGCTTCTTTAACGCAGACTTTCATTAAAGATAGAACCGGGGACCAGCACCCCCCACTCTGCTGCTTCCAGAGAAGATTTAGTAGGTAAATGCTTAATAAATGTGAGAAGACTTGGGGTTGTCAAATGCATTATATTTGAGTTGTGAACATGGAAAATATTTGCCTGAGGCTAATAAAGTGTGAAGTATAAACACTGTATATTTGTAATAAAAAGTCTAAAGGTGATCTGTAAAGAAATTCTTTCAAGGAATCGAGTCAGTTTTTTTAGATTGTTGTATGTATTGTGGCACTAACTTGTTAATGTCATTTGAGGTGAAGAGCTATTAAATATTCATTCTTTATTGTGTCTAGACAGAAGGGCCTTCATATAAACTCTTCCAGGTATAATATGCTTCCAAAAATGTACATTATTTTTGATCAATGCCAAAAGTGGTTGAAGGCAGGAGTTTCAAAATGTAGAATAAGTGGGACCTGTTTAATGCCAATGCAGCTGATGCAGCAACCTTTAGGACTTATAAAACACTTGTAACTAGATGGTCTATTTGAAATAAGTGTGTTTATTTTTAATCCCGCGCAAAAAACCTAAAGTATAGGGTTTCTTTAATTATCAGTATGAGTATGTCAATGAGTTTTATTACAGGCTATCTCGTACAAATTGAGTTTAGGAGGTTTTGTGCAACTCTTCCACAATTTTCTGAGAAGTAACCCTGACAGTAAGTCTAAAGTTAGTCGGGAGTAATGTCTTTTTGTTCCCAGGCTCTGAAGTTGGAGCGTCTCCACAAAGCGGACGGAAAAATGTTGCAGCTGAAGGAGCCTTACTACCACCAACACCCCCTTCGCCTAGGAACCTGATACCACATGGGCATAGGAAATGTCACAGTCTGGGATACAAGTCAGCATTTTATTTCACCTGAGAATCCTAAGCTTAATGATGTATCATCTTTCAGTACAAGAGTGTTGCTTTTAAAAAGTAGCACAATACTTCACTTAGAGACCAATATGTGGCAAGAGACCAAGCTCAGAACTGTAATGGTAGTATCCTAACCAAAGAGAATTAGTCAAAATAGGAAGACTCTGTGGCTGTTATGATGATAAGAATAGCCAGTGAGTTAGTCAAAATAGGCTCTTTCTGAATGACAAAACTATCCCTTATAGCAGCTCAGTGCCAGTGCAATTCTTTCAAATACAAAGTGAAATAATTGCTTTATTGGTATTTTTTTATGAGATCTCCTTTATAGACTTTCATATAACTTTGTATGGTAATGGTTTCAGGTTTTTTTCCATATAGATGTACTTCTTATAAATATCTTGATCATTGTATCATCAATTCCCTTGTCATCTTTTCAAAATGAAAAGTAATTCAGTAATTCATCTCTTAACTTACATTGTGTAAGTTTACCTTTAATGAGCTAGAATGCAATCCTGAAGTTCAATTATGTGTAAGACAAAAATACCTTAGGATATTGAAAGTAATTTTTAAAGTACTCCTGACTTTCTCTTTGCTCCAAGAGCGCTGTGTAGTTTTAAGACTAGCAATTCCTATACATAACATAGTTTGTCTCCGATCGCTGATGACTTGAGCCATGATTTAGTTTGGTATTTGGAACACACTACATGCAACCCTTCAGGGTGTTAAAGCAACAGCTTTTGAACTGTATCAAAGATAATGTTGTAACAGTCTTATCCTTGTTCATTTATAGTTTCATACACAAAATGAATACGGCTGAATTTAAAAGCGCAACATTCCCCAACGCAGGACCGAGGCACCTACTGGATGACAGCGTCATGGAGCCTCATGTCCCATCCCGAGGGCAGGCAGAAAGTTCCACCCTTTCTAGTGGAATTTCAATAGGTGGGAACTGTAAACATACCCATGCGGTACATGGTCTTTTAATAAAGATTTTAGCATGATTGGTTGGTACTATACTAAAATAAAAATTCCATTTTAGAACAAACTTGTGAAATGTAGACGGAGAAGGGCAGCATAAATTATACAGCATGAACTACATGCTGAGAAATTATAAGAAAGCAGATTTCTTTTTTTTTTTTTTTTTTTTAAATCTCCTTTAGTGATACAACCACTGTTACTCCACTTCTTCCTTGATGGGGATGGTGGGAACCTCAGGGCACCGTCTCCTATTTCCTCTGCTCTCCGCCCCTCCCCCCCCCAAATCAATCCATATTAAAGGTGTCTTATGGTATGTGTTCTATTTAAAACGCCATATCAAATTGACACTGGGAACTGTAAATTGCTGACAGTGTTTAAGACCATAATTTGTAAATATTCCTTTTATCAGGAGTAGATAGCAATTTAACTTTCAGATACTTCAAAATGTCAGAATCTACTTCATTTTGGTAAGTTACTGATCTTGAAATATTTAGGGTTTTCTTCTTTTGATAACTTCTACTTCCTGAGTTTCTTACATTATATCAGTTGCTCCTTTTTCCTCTTAAGCACAGATGCTTAAAGTGGAGGGAGGGCAGGGCAAGTGCCTCTCAAATCCACCTAACTGCAGCTAGGGTTGAGAAATGAAACTTCTATCACAGTCCTTTTTCTCAAAATTATTAGTTTGATAGAATTTGATGTTTAGTATTTATGCATTTATGGTAATACAGGATTTTTGTAGTGTTACACATTTCTTTGGATAACTTAATTTTAAAAAACAGTTTTGCTTTTTAGCCCTCATGGAGAGAAGCAAGGTCACACAGTTTCAAATTACACTGTTTTCAGGAGCTGTTCATGTATTTTCTTGAGAACCTATTCTGAGCAAACATTAAATATAATTTTCATATGGAAAAAGTCAAATATCTAGAGACAATTTTAAAAAATTATGTTGTTAAATAAATCTGTGAAACTAGCTTAGACCAAAGTAGTTTGGACCTGTTCACATCACGTAGCTTCCACTAGTAAATGTGCATTGCCTATCTGTTTTCTACAGGGTCTCTGCTCTGGCAAAGTTTGCCATTTCAGAATCATCCAGCAGGAATGGTGGTACTTATCAGCATACGGACAGCTTGCACTCTCAGGGATTGCACAGTACAGCAGATTAAAGCTTCTCATGCATCTACTACCCTCCAAGTGCAGTCTTCTCAGCATTATGCTGGATTTAGGCGGGGGAAAAACAGACTTTTGTCACCTTTGAGATGCAGCATTACCCTTTTCTCAGTGCTGTTTTTTACTGATGTTTTCTGTCTAAATATCTAAGAAACTTCTCTGCAGTTGATCCTTTTTCCAGAGTAAATTATTTATTTACCTCCATTAGAGCCTAGCAGGGAAGGTTCGCCAGAGCTGACAGGCAGCTTTTCGTAAGGTACAATTAAGAACCAATCACCATCTAGACATTTTGGACAATACAGTGTTTCCCTTCTTTGTCTCATCTCAGAATTTTTCAACTCTGTTCTCTTGCTTAGCTCAGGCATGACCTTACTGACTTGATGGAGTCACCCTTACAAGTTGGAACAAAATTGCTACTTCAGAAGACTTCTATAAATCACTTCTAACACAGCAACCTTGTGCATTTTGTGTAAGATCGGCATTTGTGGTTAGAACTTCCCCTCTCCTGTTCTCTTCCATCTGCAGCCTCCCCATAGTCCAATACGTTATTTGTGTCAGTGTTTTTACAGTCTAGTATCATTGTTGTTTTTGCTGTTTCTTGATTATGAAAATTTAAATGGCAGAAAAGATTATTAGAGGTGCTAGAAATATGTATGGAGGAAGCAAGTAAGTTCTGGAGGCTTGCAGTATCTGTTACATTCTTGGAAATGTAAGTTGTCTGGCATTCTTTACTGCTGGTTTCAGCAGGATTTAAGGAAGTTGATTGAAGCTGCTGAGTTCCTCCATCATGTTTGAAGTAGTCTGTTTACTCAGTACTTGGAAATAGTACACTCAGTGCAGCAAAGAGGAGGTTTACAGTATTCTACAACACAACTTCAAAAGATGGTCAAGAAAACTTCTGAATGTATGTACTGAAAAGAGCGTTATTCCTCACCTTGCCCATAAATGTGGATTTAAACCTGTTGCTCTAGAAACAGGACTGCTTTTTCTTAAATATAAGCCTATATAGGATTTAACTTTTTGGATAAATGATCCCACTTCAAAACATGGACAATGTTTCTGGTATGCCAGCACCTTGAATGTGACCTTAAACATGACTCTAATACTACTTTAAATCACTCTAGTGTTTTGAGGACTCAGAGGTGATCAGACATTTCCAGTCCTTTCATACTGGAGGATCTGATATAATCTGCCTCTACATCAAAAATAAAAAAAGCAGCAATGTAACAACAGTGTCTACAGGATGTTTGTGTGCAGCACTGTACTGTTACTATACTTTATCTAAATTGTTAAAGTATGTGAATTTGTGCATTTTTTTTATCAGGCCTCATGTCTGAGTCACCTTTGCTGTTAATAGATTACTGTAGTCTATTTACAATTCAGTAAAGCAATTTATAGGCATGTTAGGAAGATTCATCAGAGTACTGTTTTTTTTTCCACTGGTGAACACACCGTCTTCTTCAGATACATAAGGACTCTTTCACTTGGATTTCTTCAGTTATCTCTCTGATAGAAGCTTTCAGTCTTGTGATAGAGATCAGTTACAGCATCACTAGGCTTGAGATTCATGGCTGGAAGAAATTCTGTTCTTCATATAAGCATATTAAAACTGAGCAGTTAATCCAGCATTATATGTGTCTCTAAACTAAAAATACACGTTCAAGTGATGATGGACAATTTTGGTTGCATTGTGCTGGGAAAAACTGATGATCCATTCTGGGAATGGTGCATAGCATACCAAAATTTTTACATAAGTGTAATCAATCTTTCAAATATGAAGGTTACACTAAGTGGGTATTCTTTGTAATGAATGATTTCTAAAGCAGCAGCAATGCAGAAAGTGACCCAGGTATGGGATTTCTGGAAAATAGGCCTATCTGTAACATGAAAGCATGAAATGGCTTTCATTTCTTGCTCTATGAGCAAGAAGTCAGGCAAGGGAAGCAGGAAACCTGCATGGTTGAGCAGGGGAGCTTCTGAAAAAGCTCAAGTGGAAGAAGGAAGTTTACAGTATGTAGAAGGGACTGACCACTTGGGAAGATTACAAGAATGCTGCCAGCGTATGCAGGGACAAAACAACGAAAGCCAAGGCCTCCTTGGAATTAAATCTGGTAAGGGATGTCAAGGTCAACAGGAAGGGTTTCTTCAAGTATGTCGGAGGCAAAAGGAAAACCAGAGAAATTATGGGCGCGCTGTTGAATGAGATGGGGCCATGGTGACAGATGATGCAGAGAAGGTGGAATTACTGAATGCCACCTTTGCTTTACTGCTCTTTACTGCTCAGGCTAGCCCTCAGGAGTCCCAGACTTTGCAGGTAACAGAGAAGGTCTGGAGGAAGGAGGGACTTTCCCTTGGTTGAGGAGAATCAAGTTAGAGATCAGTTAAGTAAACTGGATATCCACATGGGTCCTGATGGGATGCACCTGCAAGTGCTGAGGAGGCTGGCAGAAGTCATTGCTGGGCTGCTCTCCATCATCTTTGAAAGGTCCTGGAGAACAGGCAAGGTGCCTGAAGACTGGAGGAAAGCCAGTGTCACTCTAGTCTTCAAAAAGGGCAAGAAGGAAGACGTGGGAAACTACAGGCCAGTCAGCCTCACTTCCATCCCTGGAAAGATGATGGAACAGCTCATCCTGGGCGTCATCTCAAAGCATCTAGAGGAACAGAAGGTTATCAGAAGTAGCCAAGATGGATTCACCAAGGGGAGGTCCTCTCTGACTAATCTGATAGCCTTCTACAATGGCATAACTGGACGGATAGATGAGGGGAGGGCAGTGGATGTTGTCTACCTTGACTTCAACACTTTTGACACTGTCTCCCACAACAACCTCATAGGCAAGCTTAGGAAGTGTGGGTTGGATGAATGGACTGTGGGGTGGTTTGAAAACTGGCTGGCAGATAGAGCTCGGAGGGTTGTGATTAGTGGCACACAGTCTAGTTGGAGGTCTGTGACAAGTGGTGTTCCCCAGGGGTCAGTACTGGGTCCAGTCCTGTTCAACATATTCATCAGTGATGTGGATGGAGGGGATGGAGTGTACCATCAGCAAGTTTGCTGATGACACAGAACTGGGAGGGGTTATCCTCCCCCTTTACTCTGCCCTGGTGAGGCCACACCTGGAGTACTGTGTCCAGTTCTGGGCTCCCCAGTTCAAGAAGGACAGGGAACTGCTGGAGAGGGTACAGCAGAGGGCTATGAAGATGATTAGGGGCTGGAACATCTTTCGTATGAGGAAAGGCTGAGGGACTTGGGTTTCTTTAGTCTGGAGAAGAGAAGACTGAGGGGGAATCTCATCAATGCTTATAAATACTTAAAGGGAGGGTGCTGGGAGGATGGCACCAATCTTTTTGCAGTGGTGCCCAGTGATTGGACAAGAGGCACAAACTTGAGCGTAGGTTCCATCTAAACATGAGAAGGAACTTCCTTCCTTTGAGGGTGGCAGAGCACTGGAACAGGCTGCCCAGAGAGGTGGTGGAGTATCCGACTCTGGAGACATTCCAAACCTGCCTGGATGCCATCCTGTGCAACCTGCTCTAGGTGACCCTGCTCTGGCAGGGTGGTTGGACTAGATGATCTCCGAAGGTCCCTTCCAACTCCAGTGATTCTGTGATTGTCAGAGATCTTTATCAGATTCTTTTCTTAATTTCAGGGTCTGGAGGCTGATTGTGTACATTCAACTCATTCTGTAAAAACCTAGATCTCAAAAAAACCCCCTAAAGATAGAGCCCCCGTTATGTTAATTTCTTGTGCTTGGGTCAAAACAGTTCTTATTCCTAGAACTGTGAGACTGCATTCAGCAGAGTATATTATGCTAGAATAAGGGAGATATACATATGGTTCTGTTGCCATTTTACCTATGTTATATAGGTGCTTGTTATCTGAACAAATTGAGTAATCTTTTTTTCCAGCAATGCCAAGGCTATCCTAATTAGAAGGAAGAAACACTTGACCAGTCGTATATACATTATCAGATGGGAAATGTTCTCTTGGATTCAGGAATGTAACAAGAGGAAATATTCTCGTCTAAGTTTTGGATGTTTGTAATGTAGACAGTTTCATTTGAGCCAGTCATTTGGAGCTCTTTATAATCACATAGAGAATTAAGATCTTCAAGGATATGATTCATATCATTTTTAGGTGAGTGGCTAAAAAGTGGTTGTATGACTTGTCCTTAAAATGCTACTTTATTTCTGTTGACTGCAAAGAGACTTTTGGCAGATAACACATGAAAATACGGACAGATGAATACTGCTGAAAATGTCTGTTTTGTGCAGACAATTCAGAATATCTGCTTTTAGTAAGTTGGGACGAATGCTTTTACTTTGCAGTGAAAGTTCATTGAGAACCCCGACTACTTGCTATCAGTAAGTCTTAAAGCCACAAGATAGTTTTGTTCTGCGACCCCTCCGTTTTGATGAGGTCACTGTATACACTCTTTCAAAAGAGTGAGCTTGCCTTTCTGAGGTCTAAGCATTGCTCTTGGCTGTGTTGAAGGAACCACCTGAACACTCTTACCAGCTGTTCTTCTGCATGTGTTTGCCTGCAGTCACCTCCTCACCTAAATGTAGGATAAATTAAGATGCTTTTACTTGGATCGTGGTTCAACTCAGAAATAGCATGAAACTGCCTTTTATCCATAAAATTTTTTAAAGAATACACGGTTTTCTAATACTCCCTGATTTTCATATACTTGTAAAGTATTCTTTTCTTGCATAAGTGTACTCTTAAGTATCTCTGCAGCAATGATCAGCTCACTTCATTAATGTTCTCAGAAGTTTTGGATTTCCACTGTTTCTTACAATGTGGCTCAGCTGCATTACCAAATTTCTTTTCTGAAGCTAAATTTGTTTACAATGGCTAATTGTTCAAATAATTCTGTAGAGGTAAAGGGACAGGTAAAACAGACCCCTTTTTTCAGATACTGCTTCTGTGTGGATTTTCTCCTCTTACACCACGGGACACAAAATAATTTTGCTTAAGAGGTTTTTTTTTTTAAGGGTACACTTAAGAATAGGTGTCAAGTATGAACACAGAGGTACTTGGCTGAAATTGAGAATGTCATTTTACGTATTTAAAAATTCAAAGAAAA
This sequence comes from Burhinus oedicnemus, assembly GCA_008921705.1. NCBI lineage: Eukaryota > Metazoa > Chordata > Aves > Charadriiformes > Burhinidae > Burhinus > Burhinus oedicnemus. The sequence continues at coordinate 332,700 of VFFE01006217.1, forward strand.
CACATTTATGGATAATGGTTGTAGCACTGTTGGATGCAAATTCTGTTCTAACTTGGAGTGTTTTCTTTCTCAAACTGTTTCTTAACACTTATTTTTCCTAATCTACAATGATACGGATGAAAGCTATGGAACATTTACTTTCATTTGTGTGTTCCAATCACTTGCGAATAACTTGAGCCTCTATTCTAATGCAATCAGAGAAATTAATGCTGCAAAGTCAAAGAAAGGTATTTTAAATCAGTGTGAATGAATGTAAGAAAGTACCTTTATAAGAACAGTACATTTTCAAATTAGAAGTGGCATAAAATGGATACAAGAATATCAGCATTTTAATGAATTGCTCTATTAAGTCACCATCTTCAAGTACTTGAATTCTACAAGGGAGTCTGTTTCTCTTTAAATAAATGAAATATAGGTGTAGGTATACAGTGTATGCATTTACTTTCAGGTTTTTGGCAGCCTATACAGTAGGGAAGAACTCTACACAGCCACTGTTTGTTTGATTCCTTACCCTGTAGTATACTGTTCAGGTGTTTAGAACTCTGAGTCATCAGCAGTCTTCGTCAGAAGATCAAAGTTTGGGTAGGGTTTCAGGCAGAAGAAATATGGTTTGTTTGGTTTTTTTTAATATTCCATTTAAATGAGTATATAGAAGTCTCTTGCCCTAACTGTGGATACCCCATTTTACTATTGTTTACTGCTACTTTGGTGATAGGGTAAATTTAAGAGCTGTATAATATTTTAGGTTAAAAATGCACATGTAGATGCCTGGATTTGAGAGGAGAAGGGATATACAGTATTTAGTACCCCATTTCTTCCCCAATCCTTGTTAGTATTGTTTGGTCCAGGGCATATGCTTGGGAGTTTGTGATTAATGCAGCCATACAAAACCTCTGTTTCTGCTCCATCTTTATATATTTGGTTATTTACCTTTGTTAGTTTTGCATGATGAAACTCATTATTGGTGATCGTATTAGATGTTTGTGTGGATTCTCTGGTGACATATTGCTTGAGTCATTTGCCAGTCTTTACACCATTCTTATTTGGTTAACTAGCAAGCCAAAGTTGAGCTGTTTAAACTTTATTGTACTATAGTTAAATGGTAATGAACTAGTTCAAATACACATGAGGATTTTCAGTATGGTCATAGACTCAACAAGGCAGAATATAACTTTTAGGGCATGGAGTCCATCTCCATGTCGGTAGCTGTGCTACAGCAATTGAGGTTCAAGTCTCCAGACTAATTTTTTTCTGTTTTCATGTTAGAATTTCAAGCTCTGTCAGGTCAGTCACGAGCCATAGTGACTACAGCTCTGGAAACACTGTGTAACTGGAGCCAAGAGAGTGTCAGTTGCAGATTTGAGAAGGCGAAAGAATTTTGTCTGAGTGCTTTTTAAACTCTTTGGGGTTGGTTTGTTTATATTAACACCTGTTTAACTTTGGGGACTAACTTCTGGATAAAGGAAGCCTGTGTTAAAGGTTCAATATCCTCAGACTTTCAGCAATGGATGCTGTGACTAGGGGGGAATGGCTATGCAATGGTATAGACATTCCCTATCACATACCTAGGAATCTAGCCTTGTGCTGTTTGTGTGGCTGTAGCATAGACATGTATATGCGCATCTACAAATGTGAACAGAAAATTCACGTCTGTATTCAGCTGCAGTACTACAGCTCTAGAGAGGGCTCCAGGGAGACTTTATAGCCACCTTCCAGTACTTAAAGGGGGCCTACAGGAAAGATGGGGAGGGATTCTTTATCAGGGAGTGTAGCGATAGGACGAGGGGTTATGGTTTTAAACTGAAAGAGGATAGATTTAGATTAGATATTAGGAAGAAATTCTTTACTGTGAGGGTGGTGAGACACTGGAACATGTTGCCCAGGGAAGTTGTGGATGCCCCATCCCTGGTGGTATTCAAGGCCAGGTTGGATGGGGCTTTGAGTAACCTGGTCTAGTGGAAGGTGTCCCTGTCCATGGCAGCAGGCTTGGAACTACAGGATCTTTAAGGTCCCTTCCAACCTGAACCATTCTGTGATTCCCTGTGTAAACAACCCAGAAACTTCTCAGATAATCATTAGCAGAGTTAGCGAAAAGAACATTTTGCCACTTGCTGTTACTCCTAAGATAGGAAAAAGCCTTCCTCTTATGTAGTAAACACAATTCTGATTTTTTATTTTTTTAATCATGTACAAGAAATTTTTAATTTTATTAGCATTAAAGAAAACTAGGAAGATAGTGGTTTGTGTCAAGTGGCTTCTTCATAAAACCAAAACTTGTGTAGAACATTACTTAATAGAAAGGATTTATACTACCTAGGATTTGTTATTAAGTTTAACCTGAAGGACCTGCTTGAGGTTGTTGGAAAAACTCAAATATTGAGTACATACTTGAGAAGAATTTAAGAAGGTGATATATTTTTAAAGTACTGAATGAATGAAATATTTCCAGTTGAGGTGATAGTCAAATAGTGCACTTAATGTTTAAAAAGAATTTGGCTAGACATCTAACTTTTAGTAAGTTATAAACAGCTCCTTTCACCTCTGTTTTGTTTTGGAAGGAGGGATGTAATCTATGTTCTTTTGCTTTTTGGGAAGGGGGTTTTTTAGTACCAGAACTGTTGATGTGCAAAAAATCTTCTAGAAACTAAAAAACGTCCTGTTACAGATGTTCTATATAGATGTTGTAGGGGTAGTCAAATGCTAAAATTCAACCTTTTCCAAGTTTTTGTTACAATTTTTTGAAACGTATATAAGCAATAAATGTTAAATCAATAGCTGTGATGTTTTGCCCACTTTTTTCTAAATTAACATTCCTTTTAAAAGTGTAATTGGCAATTTCTGTATAGATTGAACTCTTTAAATGAAACTTTTTGTTTATGAATCCCCCAAATTTGTTTAACTTTTGTAACTGTACCGATACTGTAACAAAGATTATCACTTTCTGAAAGATGACGTTTCAGCTCTTTTGCTCTAGATTGTTTTGCATGTTTTAAAAGCATCACTAGCTTTTAAATCTTTCTGTAGAGTACTTAATACAGTGTTTGAAATATAACTTTTTTAGCAAAGCTAATATAGTTGCCATCAAAATGTAATTTCAGATAAAATTTTAATGTATTGAGCTATTTTTAAATATAAAAAAATTACTTCATAATGTAGTATTGTTAGTGGGTTCTAATTATATGGATTTCTATCACATGGGCCTCAATCAAGTAGACCTCTACTCATATTGAAGTTGCACTTCTTGTTAATATAAAGCTAAATCTATGCAGTAATAAGGAAATAAATAAGACTTTAATTGTCCCTAATAACTTCAGTGTTGGCTGGATGACTAGGGCAAACAGGAATTACTGCACCATTTTGCAGAACATACTGCTCCAGGTAGCAACAAGGAAAATTCTGATTACATGCAAGGAAAATTTTTTTCACATGCAGGTTGTGAAACACAGTAACAACAGGTTGCTCGGAGAGATTGTAGACACTGCATCCTTGAAGAACATGACTAGCTAAGACCCAGAGCAATCTGATTGCCGAGTTAGGTTTGAATAGGATGTTAGACAAGATGACCTCCCAAGGTCCCTTCCAGCCAGAATTATTGCAAAATTCATAAGTAGGCTCACCAAACAAATAGGAGAAATTCTCTGTTTGGACAGGTCTGGATCAGGCCTTCTTAGAAATATTCCAGGACCTATGTAGTCTGTGCCTTAGTTTGATGCAAGTGCAACTGATCAGTTATTTACTTCCTATTCATGCCATTCTCTTATTTGTGGTCCTTCGTGTTTAGATGGCTCAAGCAATTCACTCTTGTCTTTGCAAAAGTCCAGGATTCTGGATTCCCTTTCTTGAGAAATCATCATGCTGAGAAAACACAATGTGTGACACCTACCTTCCTAATTGTCGTTCCACCTGCTAACAGGATGACAGAACTTTAAGATCTTACTATAAGATACTCTACTACAGTCTTCCTCAGAGACAGTCAGCTGGGAGGTCTTAACGCAAAATACCTGCTTAAAGTTGTCTCTGAATTCTGTTACATCTGATTCTGTGTTTGCATCCCCAAAAGACACTACTTGTTTGAGGAGACTGCCTTGCAGAGACTGCAGCTGTGGCTTTGTTTGGATGAAATAAATAATTGAGCTTTTCATTGTGATGTGGTTGTAGAATTTGCTGAAAATCCTAAGTGACAGTTGTTTCTTCCAGGAAACTGTAAGCTTTGTTTTGGGATTTTGCAAAGACTTCTACTGCAACAGCAGGCTCCATATGGATATTACTCCAACTGGTTACTCCAGTTTTGCCTGAGGTGCTTCATGATCTGTCTGGCAGTATTCCTGTATAAAAGTGCGTAGAACAATGTGGAGTTCAGTTCCACACATTCTCTTACTTTTCCATGGTGCAGGTCAGATGTGAACTGTGCCAAACAGAACTTTTGATTATTTTTATAGTCACTTTTTACTCATCTGCTTTGTGGCACCAGAATGTTTGCTGATAGATTAAATTTGTGCAGACAGTCACTTGAAGAACAGTTACTCAACTGTAGTAACTGTGACTCTTTGATACGTTGTCCTCTCAGCTATAGAAGAAGCTAAGTCACAGAAGTGTAACTTACTTTACTTTTCTTTTATGGGCAAGCTACATGCTGCTGTAACCTTTTAAGCAGTTGAATGCTTATGGATCAGTGATCTGAGAATGTAAGTACTACTTTGGGGGTTGGATTAGATGATCTTTTAAAGGTTCCTTCCAACCCAAACTATTCTATGACTTTACTAAAATCTTAAAGACGCTTCTAGAAAATAATTAGCCACCTGTTAAGTATTGTACTCCCCTTCTTGAAGACCTTCGTGCCTAGCTTAGGAGCCCATAGTTCCAGCAGAACATCGCTTTTAATGTCTCTTAGCTTCTTCCACTATGCAGTTCTCTTTTTAAAATAATGTTACTGTGAACCAGGTTAGGACCTTCCTTTAGGACAGGTTCAGGATAAGCTGAGACCAAATTATCTAGTAATCCTTAGAGATCATGTTATAGTGAGGATGTTGAGCTAATGCTTGGAAAAGAGGCATCTGAGCTGAATTGGCTGGCAGATAAAGGGATGTATTTTATCGTGGATTTTGCACAGAGAGAACTTCAGTCCATGCGGAGATTTTCATGGCTCTTGGCTGGAATTACCCCTGCTGTGTGTGAATTTTTATTGCCTCCATCTTTACTTTGTGCTTACTCAGTGGACATCCAGACTTACCTTTGTACAGATTATCTTTATTCTTCAGGTCACCACTGTTCCCTGCTGATTTTCTGTGTAAAATTACAGGGAACTTGTTCCCATTTTCAGCCTTTGTTTCTCTGTGGGAGCCCTTAAGTAAGGTACATTGATTCAGATTTTTTTTTTATTTTTTTTTTATTTTGCCTGAAAATCACTGTAAATCAATTCTTCCTTTTATATATGGGTATTCAGGAGGCAGAGCAAACAAGCTGTCACGTTAGAGTACCAAAAGGTGGGGTTTTAGTAGTGACTGACATTGAATTAGGCTGAAACTGAGGAGTAGGGATTGTCTGGAGCCAAAAACATTTTGGCTTGAAGTGGAGGGCAAGGATGGTAGCTGGCATAGAAAGCTGGTCTGGTCTGAAAGATGGAGAGCTGGCAAGACAACAGCTTGAATGTTGTTTATGGTACAGTTAGTAACTGAAGTTACTGAGTTCTGTTAATAGTATTTGTATATTGATATGTATTTATGGATTTTTAACAACATTACAGATAACACTACTGTGTGTCTGTATTTAAATACTAATTTTCAGACTGATGAGGTTTACTATAATTGTAAAGTTAGTATGTTGTTTCATGGGCCTGCCATGAGAGGATGCATCAGATTATTTGGATTTTGTGTTTTTTCTCTACTTTCAGTGTTTAAAATAAAATACTTGCAGTAACATTGGGTTACTTTGTGAAGCTCAGAAGGAAAAAATACTGTTGTGATCTGATATCGTAAGTGGGAGATAGCTTTAAAAAGTTGTTTAAGGCTTCTCAAATCAGCAAAACCTTCTAATGTGTTGGAGATTCAGCAGTGAGCTTGCACCACTGCGAATTTGCACTTTGTCATGACCGTGTATGACTTCATAAGGAATTATGTAAATAAGTTACCTTTCTTTTTAAATGCTGCTTGTGTTAATCAGACAAATCTGTGTTTAGGATGTCCTTTAAATTTTGAAAATGCCTTTCCCATTTATTAGTGCTTCTTCACTTTCTTAATGTGCACCTAGACACAGTTCTTTCAAATCTCTACCTCAGTTTATGTTAACTTCCTGAAGCAAATCACAAAGTATTTTCATTGTAGTATTTTAGTGAAGTATTTTTCGCACATTTAATCTTAAATATTCTGAGGAGAAACAGTCATAATTGAAATAGATGGATTGCAGATGATGAAATAAGGTATCATTCATTCTTATCTTTTTCAAGGTAGCAGTGATGGTTCTGAACTCAGTGAAGAGACTTCCTGGCCAGCATTTGAAAGGTAAGAAAAACTGCCACCTGCATTTCTCTATTCAGACATAGCTACCTACAATCTCTCACTCGATCCTGAAAATGATGCTTTATTTTAGTGATCTAGAGATCTTCTGTATGTAGGGATATTAATAAACTGTAGTAAGTTCACTGGATCTGCTAAAGCAAAAGAGACGTACCTTCTGCTCACTAGTAGTTAATAGGGCTTTTGTCTAATTGAGTGCTTGCTCATTGCACGCATTCTTCTAGGTACCTCAACCAGAGTACCATTAAACCCCAAATGATTTTTCTGGTTTTATATATTTGTATATCCTCTGTATGCTATTCATGTGACCTACCTGTTTTACATTTTCACTTTCCCTGAGATCTCATCCATTGTTGGTCCCATTGTTCTTGTCATTGAAGTTGTCACCTGTTTTGTCTCTCCCATCTGCTCTTCCCTTCATTGTTACTTGCCCCTGTATTACATGGGAAGGCACAGTGACACCTCTTGCTGGTGCCTGATTTTGTCGTTCAGAATTAATATTCTGCTCCTTATCTAAATACCTGCAAATACCTGCCCAGGTGACATTGACCAATTCAATCCTTTCCCATGTTGTATTTGAGGATGTGGAAAAAGACTTAACAGCTGTAGCTTAATAGAGTAAAAGGTGGGAATTTCATCTTCCCACAGCTCAATAAGATGCACGATACAGTGCATAGTTTGCTTCTATAATTCAATTTCGGGTAATCGATCAGCTTCAGAGTTGCCATGGATGACTTTTTCTACCATGCTTTGAAGATATGTTTCATAGAAATTTTTGTCAAAGAACTTTCGTTTTATAGTCAGGACCACAAACCTTATATTCCGCTTGAATTCATTGAAGCTCTGTGTTACTTTTTGGGAGAAATCTTTGAAAATATCTCAGTGCCAAAGCTGAACTCTTTGATATTTCATGCTATAAATATGACTACATACATGGAGAAATGCCCCTATGGTTCCATTATGTAAGCAATAAGAACATTCCATTTGAGCACAGAAAGAAAATTGGATCAGAAAGAAAATCTGTGATTTCTATGTGCTCAGTGATGCAACCTGCAAAATTCAAAAGGTTTTCTTCTTAGTTTTCCTTCCCTGTTGCATTAAGGAATTTATTCGAGTTCAGGTTATTTCTCCAAGCCAAAAAGTTATGTGGGAAGGCCTTAGACAAAGTGGTGAACTGAGTGCTTTTACCTTAAGTAGCATAAGAAACTTAACATTTTAGTAAGGTTCAGGCTTAAGCTCGTGTTTTTAGAGAATGGTAACACTCTCCAGAGTTGTGTGGGCTTCTGAGACAAAGCAGAGGTTTTTCATCCCTGTCGTAATGAGAACTGGCTGGCCTAGACTCCCCTCAGTTAAAAGGTTTGCTCTGTGTCAAACAATTATGTCAGAAGATTCCTGCTCCTCCAAATTCCACTTGCCTTCAGTACTTTCCTCTCTCCTGAGAGAGCTCTTTGGGAACTGTGGTTGAAGTTGCATGCTTCCAGCGAGAGGGATTGGGTTCCTTACAGACATTCAAAACACCACGTGTGACATTCCTAGAGATACACGGCAACCTTGTGTCTGTTGCTTGGTTTATAAGATAATGAAGTATGTTTCAGAATTTAATAGGTAATACACTGAAATGCAAATGTTAAAATTTAAGATAACTAGAGAGGGCGTCTGTCTAGTTTTGGTCTTTACAGTGGGTTTCCATTCTTATAAAAGAGTTTTTAAGTGAGGGAGAAGCATTAGTTTGCTACTGGCAAAATTGGGATACCTCCAGTGTTACTAATGACTGCTTCCTATGCAGTGCAAATGGGAATGCAATATTCCACAGTGATTTAGGAACAGGATCTTTGGATAGGAGGACTTAAATCTGCATAATATGCCTAACAGGAAGTAATTAGATACTCCACACACAGATTCCACAAGTAACAGAAGGAATTGTATTAAATATTCCTGCTTTTCCTGGCCCTCCTGGGGAGGGAAACGTGGAAGGGAGTCACTGGTTGTTTTTAAGTGCAACAGAAACTTAGCTTGAAACTTGAGTAAGAGCTTTCAGAATTGGAGTGTCCCTTTAGGCTCATCAAAATTACTTGAAGGACTTTAATTCCAAGTCCTGACAGTTATATCATGTTAAGGGCAGTGTACTAAGTGACACTTCAGTCTCATTGGTTGTCATCCTGAGTGTCTCTGAATAGATATCCCTGAAATAGCTTGAATGCAAGAGTGATAGCCTCCTTGTTATGCAAAAAAACAAGCTTAAAGGTAAGAAGAAAACGTATTTCATTTGCATGCGAAATACATGTACACACAAATATACAGCTTATCTTATGGTTTTCTTTCCTTCATTTTAAATATTGTTTATTTGTCTGTATCTTGAATGTATTTTAAAACAAAAATATTTAATAAATTCAAAGATATCAGTTACGTTGAAAAAGAAATTATGGCATATTCTGGGATAGATTAATAGAAGGCAGTACATTAGTGTCTTTTTGATAATTCTTCCTGCAGCAAATAGTTTGAGCTGGTTTAAAAACAAACAAACAAAAACCAATTTTGTTTAATGCTACTGACCTTTACTGTGTCCCTTCTTTAAGACTGTTTTGTTTGCCTGCTGTATGCTACTGAGTCCAGACTGAAACATGACATTGCTACTTGTTTGTTTCCCATTCTGACAAATACAGCTCTGTCCAGCTAATGCAAAGCCTCTCTCACAGATTTAGATTTATACTGTGTAGGAGATTTTGCCTGTAAAATTCTCATAATCTTGTATTTAACTGTGTGCTTCTGCAGAATTAGACCTGATTTTCAGTTTTCAGCATAATACAAGCGAAAAGGAAAATGGATAAAAAATGGTAGGTGAGGACAAAGTTCATATGCTTCTGTTGACTTAAATGGAATTCAGTCAACCAAGGGATCTGATCCAGAAAAACAAGATTCAGTGAAGCAAAGCAGTATTCAAAAGGCAGGTCTAGAAAACAAGTCCTGGCTATGGATAACAGTATAGATCACGTTAAGGATTCTAAAATGTGAAGATTATATGTAAAGTTTAAAGCTTTTATGAACTGAAGAATTTAAATGTTGCTTAGCTTACTTCAACATTACTTAATACAACAGTATTTTAAGCAGTGTCAGTCATATTTTAATAGTGCTTTTGATTGCTTTCTGCCCTGCACCTTATGTGCATACTTAAAGAATTTGAAAAATTTTTTGGTAGTAACATCTGTAGTCAGAATTTAAAGACATACAAGTTTTAGTAATAGGGTTCCTTTACATTGATTTAATCTCTAAGAAATAAATGCAGACTTTGGTCTCAAAGTGTATTATTCTTCAGTGCCAGTAAAACACTTCAGTGTCATGAATACTAACAAAGAGAACATCTGATGAAGTAAAAAACATGGTATCCACCCCTGCATGCGTTTTTCTAAATAAAATTATCCTCTGTTTCTTATGTGGAAGAAGTGGCTTTGTGATACGCACATGAAAAAAAATACTATGCTATTTTAGCAGTCATGCTGTTTGTGTGAATAAAAGTATATGTAATACGTACAATTTATAATGGAATCCAACAGGAACAGGTTGTACCATTCTCTCGGTCCGGGGACAAGAGTGTCACGAAATGGCTATCGAGGCCACATGAAGGCCAGCAGGTACAATCCCCACTGCGCACAGAGGTGTCAAACTTTCCCTCTGGTGTTGGTGATTTGGTTTGGTTTAATAATTAAGTGGGTGTTTTCTGATGTTATCTTTCTAACTTCCATGTCAAAATAAAGGTAGAGACCTTTTTCTCAGACTTAAAGCTTTCCTCTTCTATGACTTAATCTATATCACCATAAGGGCTTTTATTCATTGCTTTTATTCATTCTGGTCAGCAAATCTAAATTCTGAGCCATTAGATCTTTATATGAAGGCTTGAAGATGTTTTATCAGAGGTAACTTTTTAACTGCCTACCACTGCAACAAAGCTGCTTCTTGTGCTAATGGATGGCATTCAGGATGTTTTCTTTGGTGGCAGTTCTGTATTGAATTTCTTTTCCCTTCTTGCCTGAAATAAGAAATATGGCTAAAATGAGTGACGCATTAAAATTGGCCCCAATTCATTATATATAGTATTGTTTGCAAGCTGACTTAGTAATATAACCAATTATTCTGATTAATTAAGATACAAATTCTGTCTCCAGCTGTGTGGCACTGTAGTTGGGAAAGAGATGGCTGTTAACTATGAAACTTCTTTCGTGTCAAGAAGCAAGCATTGTCTCACTGAATTAAACTCATGTTCACATCTGTCAATGTCCAAAATTGTCTCCATATCGTCATCCTCTGTAGATGCTGCAATGAAAATGTTTGCTAGAGTTCCAGTTTACTTTGAACATTCATGAATGTTAGGATGGATGAAACAGCAAATCCTGGCTTCAGAATGAGTTTCAGGGGCTGTTCAGTTTCTTGGATTTCTAGAAAGCTGCTGGGTTTCAGCAGTTTAGTTATATGCTCTGATTGACATTTACTGAAATTATTTCTGTTGTAATTTTTTCTGATTGAGAATGTTTTGTAAGCCAGTCAGCTTCATAATTTTAATAAAGCTAAGCTTCCTTTTCACAGTGCTGTACCTGGCGTTTGTTTTGTCCCATTGCTTTTAGATCCTACGTAGGGTAGATGATTCGTAGAGCACCAGATGCATTAAAACACCTTAAAGCTATGGTTCGGGTTTCTAGTCTTTATTACTGCTCCTGCCCATTCTCCTTGCTTTCAGATATTTTAAAGATTGTGCATGTTTGAGCTATGCTTTGTTTCCGATATGCTAATGATTCCAGTGTTTCTAACAAAAACCCACTCAATCTTTCTTGCAAGGGCTGAAGGAGAGGTTTTAACACCTACAGCAACAGTATGAATGTACTTCAAACGTTTGCTTTTTAAAGTTAGTTGTTCTTATATTTCCGTTGAGTTTTAATTTTTTTAATTAAGGATTACCTGCTTGGCTAATGAATTTTTCTGATCACTTTTGCTTATCAGTGTAAATTCCACAACAGCAATTCCTTGTAACAGCCAAAGTCTTTTTTCCCAATGAAGTCCAATAAATAAAAAGTTGACAGTTCTAAATTAACATACAGGTGTTTGCATTAGTTTGTGGTAATGATTGGAAAACTACTTTAGGAAAAATATTTTTTCACACAAATCTTCACGTGCTCCTTTCAGCTCCCTAGAATCTGAAGATTTGGCTGTTCATTTGTATCCAGGAGCAGTTACTATTCAAGGTGTTCTCAGGAGGAAGACTTTGCTGAAAGAAGGCAAAAAACCTACAGTAAGATTTTTTAATTCATTTTCTCACCTTTATCCAGTCATAAATACAATAAAACGGCCATTGTGCAACTAATTCAAGTGTCTGCAATCTCCTCTGCCTTGCTGATTAAGGTTTAGGGTCACTGCTAGAGTTTGCATTCTTCTGTTTGGTGGATTTATTCAGTTTATAAGGCTATACCCATAATCTAGGGAGTAGAAGACAAGTATAATACTATATAAAATAAAGAGAGGAGCATATTTTGTCTTCCTGAACAGTAGGTGGATCCTAACAGTTTATCAGTAGATAATAAACCCTAGCATTTGCGTCGCAAATCCTTGATGATGAATTATAAATCAAAATACATATTCATGACAATGGGGACCTTATGTCAGTACATAAAATGGAAAAGGGACAAATGTACTCTAACTCAATGAAGTGTTCAATAAGGGTTGCAGAAAGTATAGAATAAGATGAACAAAATTTTTTCTTAGTGAGGAAAGGCACATGTTCTTTCTGCTTTCTAGATTTTTAAGGCATTCATAGGCCTACACGAATAACTGGAAACAGCAGCTTTGGAAACACGGCTGATGGTTTGGCTGGACAGTTAGTGCTGTCATGTTCTTGCAGGATGATGCCTGCTGTTTTATAACTCAATATTATGAAACATTTCGCTTATCCGTTGCACTTTTTCTTTTCTCTCTAGGTAGCATCTTGGACAAAATACTGGGTAGCACTGTGTGGAACCCAACTCTTTTACTACGCTGCAAAATCTCTGAAGGCTACGGAGAGAAAACATGTATGTAGAACAGGCATATTCCAGTATCATCTGCCAAAATTAAAATGTGATTTCCTGATGTAAACACTGAGAGTAGTTTAGGACTCGCATGATTTCTAGTCAGCACTATCCTGTCTTCCAGTCAGTCGGTCACCTCATATGGATATGCCCTAATGGAAATATAGTGTGGTTTTATGTGCTACACCAAAAACATCTGCTTTGCATATGCCATGGATGTCTTTGAATTTGTTGGTCTATAAGGAAGGGAACTGTGTCATTGGGTCTCTCTGCTTTTCTAAGGTAAAAGTTACATCTTTTGATGATCCCCGAGTCTTGCAACAGTTTGTTGGTACTTGAAATCCAAACAAGCATTGATGTGGAAAGACTGAGAACTACATCTGACATTAAACATGTAATGATTTCATATATGTGGTAAAATTAGACTACTCTCTTTTTCTGTCTAATCCTGTAATCTGTTAACTACAATGGAGTACAAAACACTTCATATGTTGTGCAGAGAGCTAGCATGTCATATGATGCTGGCATTCCTTTCGCTTGCTGCAACTGTATTTGAAAGAAGCTAAAAATACTTTGCTTATGTGGGAAAGTAATAAAAGGATTTTCTGTAAATGTTCCAGGGATGTTATGATGTGCATAGTTCCTGTTTTCACTGGTTAATTATAATGGAAGAGGATGGCGCCAGAGATTCTGTTAAGAAACAGAGTAAAATTTAAGATACTTGGATCTTTTTCTGGGTTCATTCACTACTCGGAACCATTACTTATAGTTGCCTTGGCCAGTGTTTCAGTTTATTTTATGACAGCTGTCACTGAAGAACATTTGCTTTGTGTAAAGCTTATGTAATTTTACAAACTGAGATGTGCTTCTCGAATCCTTGTAAGGGGACTATCTTATTTCTTTTTGGTGCAAAATACTGTTTTCTTGTGCTAACATTGTTATGTTCCAAGGGTAGAGGTTTGAAGCTTAAGATTTCTGATTAGTAGATTCCTGGAGATTTGAATTTTCTGTGTGAAAAGTTTGTGTGTATTGTTGTCTTAATCTACAAAAAATTCGAGTGTTTTCCACTCTTAGTGAAAGTAATTCATTAGGAAACAGTATTCTAATACTCAAAGTAGTTTAATAATAGCTAAATACTTGTAGAAATATTTGCATAGCTGCTTTGCCATCATCCGTCTTCCCCACCCCTACTAGCTTTGATTGCTTAGGTGAAATCAAAACTGATCCTACTTAATTTGCCTTGCCAGTTAAGACAATACTAGCCCAGACCAAAGGCCGGTTAGCCAAGCATCCTGTCTCCTGGGTGTCTCTAGAGAAGTGCATGTGTTTGGATGCATTTGCCTCTGGTATCAGTGAAAACCTCATGGAAGGAGTCTGTCTCATTAAAAGTAAAGGTAGTTGGAAAGAGCAGACTTGTGAGCAGAAAGGCAAAGTATTAAAGCAAAAGAAAAAGAAAGAACCAAGAGAAAACTTGTGCTGACATTATGTCACTGACAGTTAGTTGCTTGTTTTTTCCAAAAACATTGAGAAATGGAAAAGAAATTTTTTGTAATGTCAGACTTTGTGCTCCTGTTACTGATGTGATGCCTTTAGGCTTTATGCCAAAATCACATTTTGTTTTCTTTTAAGAATAGAATATGCATTTTGTAAGTCTCTCTTGTCCGCTGTCTGTCAAAGTATTGAAGGCTTTACCATACTTGTACCTACTGAATCAGAAGCTTTTTCAGTATTGTGTATAAGTATTTTAAAACAATCTGCATAACATACGGGTTTAGAGAGCTTGGAAAAATTGTATAGCTGGTATTTTATTGTTTGCTAATTAAGTACATTGAATTTTTATGTGGTCTGTTTGCTTATACGTTTCCTTCAGAATAACAATTTTAATCTTTTAAATGGTCTTGCCCTTTCTTTAGGAAAGGTAAATGAAAAGGTAACATGTAAACATTCAATTTTGGTGTCTGGTCCTCTTGAGTCTCTGTTACTCCAAAAGCCTTTACTTTTGTCTTGAAATGCAGTCATATCCATTTAGAATGCTCTTTCAAAAATTATGTACTGAACCTATTGAACTGACTTAATATTCCCCAAGTCACTGATATGTTGATACCTACAACAACTAAACTACTAGTGAACAGAGACTAGTGCCTAAGAAGCTAAATTCTGTCTCTATCCCTATGTTCTCATGTTTATTTGTCCAAGGATGTGCCAGCAGACCAATAACGAAGTTTGCAGATAGAGGCTAGGAGACATTCAGGTCCATAATACTGGCAGGATTACCCATCAGAAGCCTGCCAGCATTATGGCTTGTGAATACTATGCGGAGTTTGAGCAACACAGTTCCCAGGAAAGGGAGATGAAGGAGCGGTAGTAAAAAGCAATGACTCCTAGAGCGGATTTATTAACAGTTGACTCTGTGGAATTGGACTGAACTATCCAGCACAACCTTGGATTTGTCTGTACGCAGCTGATGTCATGCTTTTAGCTTGTTAGGCCAGCAAACGTATTTTGTTCTGTTTGTGGATGCAAAGTGTGTTATGAAGCTCAGGTTTCTGATTTGGTTTCCCAGGTGCAGTCATGATTAAAATAATGTAATACCTATTAGCTACAGTTTGGATTATCTTTTATTTAAACAAATAGTTCACAGTGAATGCATACATACTTCTGCTCCAAAGTTTATTATAACACAGAGTATAATCTTTATGCTGAAACTAAGGTGGAAGATAACCTGGTAACTGCTGTGGGAGACTGAGGTTGGGGGCTTTGGGGTAGAGGCTCCAGTTTACTAAACAGCCTATAAAAGGTGGTCAGTAACTTTGTTCAGCTAGTCAACCTGTGTTGTACTTTTAGCTTAGCCATTGATGGCTTGGATTTCCATCCATTTCACTACAGGGTTTTTGTACAAAGCCTCAGCTTTTGTTCTGGAGTCTGTAAAGATGATTTGTCAAGTGTCATGCTTCAGTTCACATTTGGTTGCATTTTCAGAAAGAAAGTTAATCAAGAGTGAATAAACTGTAGACGGTCAACCATCTGCAGATAGCTAGTGCACGAGTATATGTTCACTGTACAAATACTGCCCAGTTATATTCTGAAGAGGTCCATTCTGCAAAATAGAGATTTGAGGCTAGATCTAGATTTTGTTTTGTTACTGTCCAGATTAAATGGATAAAAAGGATGATGCTGTCTATTTTGAAGCAGGTTTCTTTTTCAAAGATTGATACATTTGAGATTTACCTAGGTGAAATATTCCAAGCATCTTCTGGAGCCACGTAAGCATCTGTCTTTTCAGCTTCCTTTTTCAAGGCCTCTGTGACATGGAAAGGAACACTGGCAATGAAAAAGTCAGTCTGTTGTATAAAGTTTCCTGGCTAGAGCTCTCTTGGTAAATGTGTCTTGATTACAGGAATGCTTCTGACCATTCTGCTGCTGCTATTGCTTCAGGCAGCTGAGAACTTGGAATGCACAGGCACTGAAAGCTCTTCCAGTCTTATAATAGCCAACCTCTTTGGAAAATTAGCTAATAAAAATCCCAGTGTAATCCAGAAAAAAGGGCAAGAAGTCCCCCCTCCCCTTTAGACGTGGGCAAGCCAGCTCTTCTTCTCATGCCTGTGGTCAAATACAAAGGAGTGCATCCAGTGTAGTGTGTATTCTAGATATGAATCTAGTCCAGAGGAAGAGGATGCTGTAGATACCTAGATGTGACAAATTTTCTTGTGCTGCATCTACTACTAAATATAATGAGCTTTGTATTTTAAATAGTCAATGGGTTTCAGTTATTACTAGAGTAATGGAAAATTGTCTATAACGAGCATGTGAAAGTCAGAGCCCAGACCTGTGGTACAGGAGAATCTGAGAGGAACGTGTGTAGAATGCTTAGATTTTTATCTCATAAGCTGAAATGGTACCTACAAACAAGCTTCTATGATAAAACCTATAGCAGTTGCACACCTTTAGAAAAGGGCAATAGTAAAAATAGCCAACTTAAAATCAGTCTTAAAGGAGGCATTCGCCCTGAAAAATGTGAGTATGCCCATAAAAAACTGTTCTTAGTGATTGGGCTGGAAAAATCTTGCCAATTTCTGTGACAGCAGCGCATGCATGAGAGATTTTTCCGTGTTTGTAGGTACTTGGAAAAGCAACAGAGACTTTTTGAGTGTTCAAGCTCGAGCATGAACCCTGGTTCATTCCAAGTCTTCCGTTGCATGTTATATTCAGAATTAGACCCATTTATTGGCATGAGAAATCTTGGTAGTGCTCAGGCACTTTCACTGAAATACCCTGATAAAGAATGCTGTCATTCTAGGAAGTATGTTCAGCCACCAAGAAGATGATTTGAATATTAGAATGCTGTAAAATCTCAACAGGAGATGAGAAGGAGGAGATTTGTAGGTGCCAAAATGTTGGAGTGAAAAGTCTGTTTTTGATTTATGTGTAAATGCCTTTGAGCTCAGAACAACAACAACAAAAAAGTAGTTATGTGAAGCCTAGCACCAGAGCTGTGTAGTTTTCTGTGTGTAGAATAAGTGTCATTCCAGTGGCCTGTATAAAAAAAGCAAAGAGGAACCAGGAACATTAAATTACAATGAAGCTTTCATTCCCTTCATGTTAACAAAGCAGAGCTGCTGTTAGCAAGGCTCTATGCATCAGTGGAGAATGAACTGCCTTGGGGGACTATGTAAACATGGAATACAAATCCAGCCATGCACAGGGATGGAAAACTGACATGTGTTTCAAGTGATGACGGATTGATGCTGGCAGGAAACACTTTCCTTGTGTGGAACTTTCTGCTTTTTGGAGAAGTACCATGATTAATTGTTTTGAATAAAATGAAAAAAGAAGTGAACGCTAGTGGTTTTGATTGCATGGTAATTTCACATATTCTATATGTACTGTTATGATTTATAACTAAGATATGAAAGTGCAAATGTGCTATTTTCATGAAACTAGACATGAGTGCAGTTCAAGAGGTACATTGTTGATCTGTAATCTATGAAAACTGCTTTGTGACTCAAATTTCCACCCCTGTGAAAATGACCTATTAATGCTTTGTAGGACTACATGGAAGCTTGCATTTTGCAGGACCCTTTTAAGTGTAAGTTGTGTCATCTTATTTTTTGAGGCAATGTCTTCAGTGGGTCCATAGCAAATCCTGAATATATACTTTTTTTTCAAGAACTCGTGAGCTATATCCTTACTTTATTCCCTTTCTTTGTCTTTATTCCTTCTTCCAGATAAAATTCCTTAATATTTTTCATTACTGACTGGAATCTTCAAAGAAATTTTAGTTTCTATTTGGAAAGAAGTTATGTTACCCAGCCCTTACTGTAATGAAATGTTGTCTGATGGAGCTTTATAACTTGCTCTTCTTATGAGGTGTTACCAAATCTGTCCACCTCCCAAAGGCAGTAGAGTTACTTAACTTTAGTGTATATGATTCTATGAGTTTTATGAGGAATGTTCTTTTCCCACAGTTTTATCAAAAAAGGGCATCCGTTTAGCAGGCAGGTCTTTCCTAAGAACAGTCGTCATCACTTTTACACTTAAGCTGTCTGTACAAGCATCCCTTCAAAGTTTCCAAGCTTTTATATTTCCACTGACATTATACAAATGTCAGCTGAACATGACTGGTAGGAACTTGTGATAGAATGGTTCCTGCAAGTGTAACTATAGCAACATAAAGAGGGCAGTACACAGATGATGCATTCAAAAGTTTATAAGATACAGAGAAACTGGACTCTTAAATTATTTTGAACTTGGTTAAAATACTTTTTGTTTCAAATATTAGTCTAACATTCATTCATTTAAAGTTCTAATGTATTTTAAACTGAGGTTTAAAGTGTAGCCTGTTGTACAAGTCCCAGACAGATAAACTTACCTGGACATTGAAGGTCTCCAGTTAATCTATAGCATAGATCAGAATAACTGACATTAGACTTGCACTGGAATTTTATTCATAAACTAGTTATATTCCCATATAGAGACTATTCTTATAAACTGTTACTTTGCTTGTGATACCCTCAAACTTATTAGCAGTAATGCTTCCTTTTGCTGAACCAGATTTGTAATGGTAAAGCAATGTTTCTAAAATGAAACAAAAGACGTGATGCTTAACGTTGTAAATTTGCTATGTGGCATTCCTATGAAGAATAAAACTATCTAGAACTATAAATTCATTTTAATGACTTAAAATGTCCATGAGATTGTTTTAGCTTGTAATTAAAGAAAGGCCAAAATTACTGTACTAATAAAGAGGTTAGAATAGGGATTTCACATGACAGGAGGAAGACGCATCTGATAAGGACCAGCATAAAGCAGAGTTGGACCTTCTGGACAGAGAAGTGAGGTAAAGCACTGCAAAGAGAAAGAGTGCTAGGAATGACAAAAAAAGTCTGTGTTGGACCTATAAATGTGGGAAGAGGACGTCTGGCAACTAAAGACTTGAGAGAAACTGAATGAATTAGGTATTGGGGAGTGAATGGGACTTGCCTGAGCAAGTAACGAGCGGTGAATTGTGAGGGTCTATTAATAGATAAGCAAGGAGACCAGGGAGAAGGAAGCTTGTGGTTTGGAAATGAGTTGGATTTAATGAGCAAGTAGCCTGGAACTGAGAGGAGAAGCCTGAGAAGTAGAAAATTATACTGACCAGGTGAATGAAAAGGAGAGTGGGACCAAGGAGCTCTCAGGAGAGGGGCTAGTGTAGCAGAGACAGGTATTATGCTTAGAAGTGGCCTAAGTTACATGTCAATGTGCGAGTAATGCCTTGAACAGCAAAACCCCATCATTTTGAACATCTTGTCCATAAATGAGCATGTTACGTTCTGCGCATTTGTTTGTTGAATGTACACGCTTGTTGCATCAATTTCATTCATCAGGTCATAATATTTAATTACACAGTTGTGTTATCTTGTCCACAGGACTCAAGTTGTGTATAATTACAGGCTATCATAATAATTAATGCATGATAACTTTGAATAATTATGGCACAGACAAGTTTAATTCTTCTGTTTGTTAACAGTGGGGAGGGATTAGCTTTGCATTTTTAATGCACTTTTTTGGAACTATAGCATACATACGTGTGTGCAGTAATGTGGTGAGGAATGCTATTGTATTCATACAGTGTAATTCAGATGTCTGACACGTTTTGGGATATCATTTGTTGTGGTAAGTTCTGTTTTCACTGATTTGTTATAAAATTCATAAACTTCCTTAATTTTATGAAGTACTATGCTTCTTTTGAAGTTATTCTCTGTCTTTAACAGTGTCACTGAGAACTGCCCTTTTGAATACTTTTTCTGTGCAGTGCAGTCTGGCTGAAGCTTCTTGTTTTACTTTAGTTTACATCTCTGTTTGTATTTTCAGTTCAAATCCACTCCGAGTAAGAATGTGTCAGTGGTGGGCTGGATGGTGATGATGGCAGATGACCCGGAGCATCCAGATCTCTTCTTATTGACTGATTCTGAGAAGGGTGAGCAATGCTAGCACCAAGGGTGCAGTGATTCCCAGAATAAACATTTGCTTTGCTGAGGTATTCATAAGTAACCAAATTAAATTGGAAGGATGTTACCTTTCACTTATTCAACTGCTCTCCAACATGTCATGTTTGCCTTTAGAATGCTATTGTCCGTGGAGAATCCATAGTCTTCATTAAGTTTTAAGAACTCTCCAAACTCGAACACCTCCAGTTGTGATTTTTTTGGAAGTATTCGTCTGCATTCTTTTAAACTATATTTAGACCACTCAGAGGCATTTTCACATACGTGAAATGAATGCTTGTCAGCTTAAACTCAGCAATGGCAACCTGAAATATTTTTTGTAATTCTTGGCCTTTCTGAACCCAAGCAAGTATACTGTATAACACCAGACATTGAAAATACTAGTCTAAAATGTATCAATATGTTTAGGAACAATTTTCATATGTAGCTTTCTAGAGTGAATGTCAGTGCTATCTTGCACTTCATTAAAGAAATAAGAAATGAGATCATAAAAAAATTGCAATAATGGCAATGAATAAAAACATTTTTGTTGTATGGTTCTGAGAAATGTTTTGTTATTTCCTAGTTGCCACTGGTGTTAGTTGAAATCTAGAATGTTGGAAAGGAAGACAGGCGAGCTAAAACTTCTCCCACACTAGGTCAAACAATTCAGTTGCACCTGTGCCAGACAAAGTATAAAGTTATATGAACCTTCTGTTATTACATCTTTTCATAATGTTTTAATTTAGAGTTAACTTTAATACGGGTCAGATTTAAGTACATAGTATTGTTTGTGTTTTTTATCAGTTTCTTCTCTACCTTTCTCAGGAAATTCATATAAATTTCAAGCTGGAAACAGAATGAATGCAATGCTCTGGTTTAAACACCTGAGTGCTGCTTGCCAAAGCAACAGACAACAGGTGAGAGCAAGGTGTTGAAAGGGCATATGAGCTGTTAAGAGGTCAGAAATGATAGATCTTCAAGATGACCAAGCTGTAGTTGATGGCTTTGTATGAAGAGCAATCTATTCTGAGCAGCGTGTATATTGATTTTATATGCTTATTGATTTGCCTTAGCTTTCCTGTTTGTTCCTTTACAAACAAGTCCTCAATGGTAATTAAGAAAGATTTGGGGCTGTCCTGAGGCTAATTTAAAGCAATTGGGGAAAGTGGAAGGAATGCTCTAAAATACCTGTCTGAGTGGCAGTATTTTTGTCACTGCCCGTTTTAAAAAGGCTATTTTACAGTTATATAAAAAGCTGAAAACCGTAGCATTCAGTATCAATTCCAGGTAACTCTCCATAGTGCCATTTTGTTAGGTCTTGGGCATTCATGTTTTGTGTTGTTTGTATGTATTTCTAAAATGTATTTTAAAAAAATAGTTTAGTCCTGGGTACATTTGGCAGACTTTGAAAACAAAAGTAGAATTTTCCATGAATCAAAAAGGAAGGTAAGACTACTCCAACCCCTGTTAAATTCTGTTCCCATACAAATTCTTACTGACCTTTTTCATCAGCAAAATCCTTTTTTAAGTTACCACTTTGTCTTCCTGAAATCTTTTTTTCCTTTGTACATTTGTTTATAGAGTTCACAGAGCAAAAGTACTACTGAATTTCAAGGGGAAACAGAAGGACCTTTCCAGATCCTTCTGTGCTTCCTTGTTCAGTTCTGCTTCTGAGAGAAATCTAAGGAGTAAGGAGGGTTGCAGAAGCTCCCTTGAAAGTATTTGAGATGGTGCAAAGGAGAGGAAATTGTGTTGCTAGCTGGAGAATGTGGGAATAGTAGTCAATAGTGGCAAAGTGTTTGCAAGAAAGTGGTGACTTCCAGGCAAGCCTGAAAACTGCCCTCTGAGGACAGTTTTTATTCAGTAAGGCTTAACAATACTATTTAATGCAAACTTGTTTAAAGCATTCAGCCCCTAGCTTGTGCAAAAGCAGTGGGCTTAAGGATCTTGGCGGGGCCTCCTCTGGAAAATATGACAGCAAAGGGAAGATAAGCATAGGAGATTTTAAAAGAAAAAAAAGGAGGGGAGGATTAATGGAAAAAACCTACCACTAAAAGGCCAAAACCCCTGCTACTGTTATTTGTTGCATATTTTCTGTGTTCTGGCATGTTGCGTAGTTGTACTATATAGGTTCTTGCAGCATAGTTGCTTCCATAGAGGAAGCAGTGCTTCACACAGACATTAGGTTACAAAGGTTGGTTTACCAAATTAGTAAAAAAAAAAAAATAAATCCTGTAACATTTTTCTCTTGATCATGATTTGACTCCTGAGTAGTGCTTTTCCTAGAGACATGCCTTATGTTACTGTTTAAAATGGAAGATCTTTGCTTGTTAACAGTATGACTGCCTAAGAAAGATTGGATGTTTAAATGTGCTTCCAACAAAGTATAGACACTCACCCAGTTGAATAATATTGGGAACTATTTTAGTAGATATTATTTTTAATTTTAATGGTGAAACTTAGCCCAGTTGATCATTCTTGCTTCTACAGGTAAATGGTAAATGCAAAGCAAGAAATGCTTGCTTCAAATATGACCGAACTGGGTATTTATTGACAGTCATCAGGAATGTGGTGGCTCTTTAATAACCTGAGTAAACAAGAGATGTTGCTGTCAGGCAAATTCCTGATGGGGAGAAAATCAGGATATAAACTAATGTAATGCAAACTAGCTTTAATCTTCATGAAAGGCAGTGATGTCTGCAGCAGGCATTCAGGTTTCCTATGGGAAAAGCCCAGGCAAGTGTTTATGCCTCGTTTTTTTAAATTAGTCTTAAAAATACTAGAGGGCCTACATCAATCACTGGCTTGTGTGCCAAGAATTCTCTAGCTGGGACTCAAGTGAGAAGGTTCTGCTTGTGTAGCTTGGTGCTGAGATTTATCATGTTAAGGTTGTTTTGCTGACAACTTAAATCTTAAATGTCATCAAAATTAATAAGATCTAAGGCCATATAATAAAATTATAAACCCGCAGCAGTTTAATATTTTGGTTATACCTGGGTTTTCTACAGGTCTAAGTATACTTCTACTGCTGAATGATAGTTGCATTCCTCCTTCCCTTTTTTGAGACAGAATGAGCATTAACAATATGCATTTAAACAGGTGGCTAGTTTGTGAAACAGTGGAATGTAAGTAGCTACTACCCAAACTAAAATCTGGTATCATTTATATTTTTTTTTTCAGGTTCCTGCCAACTTGATGACCTTTGAATAACAGGCTAATTCAAAACAAAAAAAGAACAATTTGAACCATCTCATAATTGAGAACGAGGTCCTGATGAAAAATGTGCCAGCTGTATTCTGTGCCAGAACAGAGCCTGTCAACTTGATCTCTGAACTCTGGAGCCATGAACAAAATCACTAATGGTTGGGGAGTAGAGTCCCCCAAATTAAAAATGGAGTTGCAACATGAATTGTCACGGACCTTGCTTCGTTATATTCTCTGAACTGACCTGTGGAAACCACTGCCTTAAAGAGTGAAAGGAAAAACAACATGAAACACCAAATAGTGTGTGTGAAACTTCTGGCGGTGCTGTGCTTGAGTTAAATAGATTGTAGCTAGTTTGAGTTTCTTTTAACTTTATACTAATTTTGAAAATAACTCACCTTTTTAGGCATTCTTAAGAAAACAAGTAAACTGGTATTTAAGAGTTGTATCAAATGCTAAGTATGAACTGGGTAAAAGAGGTACTACACATTCTAGAGATGTTGTTTAGACTATACCAGGAGTGCTTGATGGGAACCTGTCCCAGGCAAACTTAGCCAGGAGCAATGTTATTTCTCTCAGACCTAGAAGTTTAAGAAATGTAACTGCTGCAAGTTTTAAAATAGCAGTAAGCTTGCAAACCTTAGTACTGTATGGGAGCCATATTCCCTACAAGTGGCACAAAGGCTGAGCACTTACACACCAAAAATTTTTTTGGTACGTTGTTACCTTATTCCTGGTTAAAAACGTAGTTCACGTGTTTCCGGTGGTCGGGCTGTGTGTGTGGAAGAGACAAAACCGAAAGCACTGTTGGGTCAGAACTGTTTTTTTCCCATTTGTTTCTCCACCTGTCACTCTCCTATATATGAAGGTTGAATGACAAAAAAACCCAACACCTGGGTATAGTTCGTTGAGATTTTTGCTTCTCTGGGTATCTGTTAATTATCAGTTAGGGACCACTGTTAGTGTATGGTGTTTCATAATACCACTTAAAAGTTCTACGTTATAAAAAGAGGCACAATTTCAAGCTTTCATGTTCTCATTTGGCAATAATTGATTTTAGTATCTGTCTTGGTCAAAATAGTTGACATTGTGTGGTATTGATAACATGGCCTAAAGCAGACCTTACATACAGAAGCTCTTTTGCTCTTTGGGCAAATAATTAATTTATTGGAAGGTAGGATAACCTAAGCAGAGAGAAGGTGTGGGACTATCAAAATTCCGTCCTTGACAGGAATAATTCTTGGTCACTGAAATTACTCACAGAGAACAACATTATGGTTGTAAAAAGGGAGCCATGCTTTATATGTGTGTTTTATGCTTAAGACTTTGATTCTTGCTTTATTTGGCTTTCCTTGATGACACCTAGATATAGTTTCCTGGATGATTAGTCTTTCTTTAATCTTCAAAAATATGATCTTTGTAAAGCAAGGAAACATTGTCCAAAATATGACTCCAATATCAGAACTTTGAAGTTTGTGAAAAAGTAGTAACTGTTCCATTGACATTGTGGTTTAGTGGCCGTAAAATACGCTTGCAGATTCCACCATGAATACTCCTTTTTAAATAAGAAACAAGCTACCTACCAGTCTGTGGCAGAGTTCTCTGACTATCTAATAAAGGTTTCTACTAGTAGTTATTATTTTGAAAATGTACAGTTTGTTTATTGCATCTGAGTAGAAGCCTATAAATTCACTTTTTGGTGGTTTTTTTTTCCAGAGTCAAAGTAATCTCTTAATGAAAATTATTAATTTCTGATTTCTGGGAGGCAGAAAAGAAGGATAACCCAATCTCACAGTAAAAAAAAAACAAAACCAAAATGCAAAAACGCCAACCCCAAGAGTAAAGGGTAGGAGGCTGGTTTATGTTTCCAAGAATTGTTCTTGTGAATTGGGTCTTGGTGGAAGGAAAACAGTAGAAGGATGCTTCTGTCAGAATTGCGCCACAAACACTGTGGGAATTTGTGTTCCTATGCAATTGTTTTTGTTGTTTTGATGGGGAAGGAATAGTCTGTTCTGATCCTAAAGTCATGTATTTTGGGAAGGGGTTGCTTGCGCTGAACCCCTCTGCAATTCACACGTCTCCCAAGTTTACCCATGTTGAGTGTATAGTAAAGGCAACATCTTCATAGCCAGCAGTGTTACTGTAGTAGACTTTGCACAACTTCAGTCTTGGGGTTTTTTTTTCATTTTAAAAATTACTTAATGTGTCTTTCTTCTCAACAACTAAGTGTTTTTTAACAGTGTGTGTACTTTTTTAAGCATTGTGGATAATAGCCTGTGGATGTTGGATTTTTTAATAAGCTGTTATAGGTTCATTGCAGCATAACTGTATCTGTTCTTCCGTTAGTGAAAGGAAACGTGCAACTGGGAGCCACAGCCTGACATCACACAGCTTTGCTAAAGACAGAGCCAGGTCAGAAGGTGTCATTTATTATTGTGGTTTTTGTATTTTTCCAGCTGTTTTGAGTTAGGTTTACATGGTAGGAAGATGGTGGGGAAAACCATTCACAGATTTAGTGAATTGTTGCTGTTACCAGCTTTCATTATTCTTTGGCCTCCTACTCTTCCTTGTTTTTCTGCCCTCAGATATGCTGGTTTTTGTGGGAGAGATTTAATATTGTGGGAGGAGTTTCTTAAAATGTGTCGCCAGAATAACTGGAGTGGTTAATGACAACACAGAAAACATTATTGGCACTTGTTACAACGAGTAGTTCAGTACTTTCCTATTGTTTATCTCCTATTTAGCCACATAGTCCTACAGGGCAACACAGAACTACTGAAATGTTACAGATTTTGAGATAAATGGTGCTCAGAAAGAGGTGGTGGTTTTGTTCCCTGAGGGCAAGCTGCCTCAGCTAAGCTTTGGAAAGACTCAGACAAATCAAATATGCTGTAAAGAACGTATTAATGCTCTTTTTTAAATAGGGGGTTAAAAGAATTAAATAATTAAAACCAGTGCTGAGAAAACAAGGACAGCAACAAGCTCATGGTATTCAGGTAAGACTGTCATCCAGACTACTTCAGATAGTTGGCAGTTTCTCTTTGATTTTTATTTTTAATGTATCGCTCTAATTCTTTATCTTGTTAATAACTGCTGAAATACTTCAGCTAGTATTTGTCACTTTATTTCTTAACGTTTTGATTTTGAAACTAAAGATGCCCCTTAGAGTACCCTGTTTTGGAGGCATATGAGCAAAAAGTATTCAGAGCAGATCTTCATAGGAAGACTTTGCATGTAAACATTAATTACCTGCTGACTGCTAACCACTTTGTTAGCTAAACTAACAGCCTTGTAAAGATTGAACACCAGAAAATGTCTGGTTTATTAAATTGGTGGAGTGCATTAGAAATATCTAACGTTGCACTGGTTGTTGAATACTTACTGCTAACTTTTATCTTTCTAACTTAATTGGTACCACTTTTGGGTAGGTTTTTCAAACTGAATTCTATTCCAGTGTTCTTAGAAAACAAATCAGGAGATTTATTTTTGAAAATTTCTGATAATTTGAGTAAATATAGCTCATCACAGACAAGTATTTCATTTTGCAGGCATTTCATGCCAGGGGAATATTACTCAGGCTATTATTCATTAAGTATTTAGGTGCAAGTTTATAGGCGTTAAAACTACTGATACTAAAGGAATGCACATAAATACTTAATGAATGAGCTTTAGTGCCCAGCTTTAAAATTGTGTTGCTGTTAGCTCTTCTAAATTACTGTGAAAAGTCATATCCTACTTAAGAAAGATCTGAAAAGGAAAATACTGTAATGGCAGACATTATTTGTCAACTATGCAGCTGGCGGATTAAGCAGCCCCGTAGTTACACAGATGTTTGTTTCCTGCTTGAGGAATCAGTGTCTCTTTTAGAGAGTCAGCTGATTAACTTTCCTCCTCAAAACACAACTGCAGAGTACTTGAACCTTTACCAAGAAAAGCGTTTATAGAAGTATGTATATTTGAAAACATATTGGAAGCAACAGAAAGCATAAAAAAATGCCACTAGGATTTTATTAGTTATCTTTTCCTCGCTAGAAGTAAATTCATCTAATCTAATTTTTCTTGCAACATCAGCCTCCTCTATTTGCATTTATACATTTTCAACAATAGTCCTCCTCTATTAGTATCAGACATAACAAATGTTAAAAGGAAGTGCTTTCCTTTCCAGCAGAAGTCATTGGAGGGGTTTTGTGCTGCTAAGGCAATCAAGGAGGTGAGGTCCCTTTTGATAAAAAGCAAATTGATCTTGTGGTTTTGGTTAACTGTAGCAAATCTTGTCCAAATCAAGATAAGACAAATCATGGGATGTTGTTTCTTCTGGCTCTGTCAGTGGCATTTTTCTTCATTCTTTGGCCCATTTTTTTGGTATGCTAACTCCATCAGCATTAGTAGTTCCAATCTTTTCCATGGCTAGTTGTAGTATGCTGCCTGTTGCAAGCATCAAGACACCAGGGCTTGTACTAAATCACATCAGTTAATTGCTTATTCTCCCTACAACGACAAGTTTTAAAAGTTCTGTTATTATTTAAGTACTGCCCTTTTTCTTTAATTTCCTCTAAAAGTGGCTTGTGCATAAGGTGATTTCGCTTGGGAAAGTTGTCATAAAAGAACCTGTATGAGTGGACATTTAATTTGTAGGGGTTATCCTTTTTTTAAAACCATCATTCTGATTTGTAATGCATCAAGAGGGTGAGTGGTTGGATTTAAGGAGGACTTTTGTCAGTGCCTTATTACTAACTTGAAGACCAATTCCTTTATTTCAGTGCTGAGAGCACCACAATGGCAGACTTGCATACTGTGTCCTTGATGTACCGAGGGGTAACATTCCTTATAGTCACTGCATTTCTGCAGAGGTTAGTTGTTTTGGTCAATGTAAAATAGTTGTGGCTTGAGTTGCTTCAGTATTTTTTTTTTCTGCATTTGGATAGCCTCTTTTTAGGAAAAATGCAGAGGTATTTGGTAGCTTGGGCTTGTTCAGCTTTTGTCAGAAGTAGCTTAGACTTCTTCAAAATTAATTTATTTTTATTTCGGTATGTCTCTTAAGTAGATTTAGTAGAGGAGGAAAACCGAAAAGGGTAGTCCAAGTCATGGTCTAGACCACGTGAACTTAAGAGCTCACATTATTAGAAAGGAGCTTGCTTTCCTCTCTGCCATTTTGATTTAAACATTGCAGAGCATTCTTACGAGAAGATTTACTTTTTACAAGCTTTTAATTAATGTAAAATAAATACTACAGGAAAAAACTGGGGAAAGAGAAGGCTTGGATAAATCTTACTCTTAATATCTCATAAGCTCAGTTTTGTCTTTCTACTGCTCATAAGCTCAGTATTGTCTTTCTACTGCCAACACTATGTAGGGAGTACTATCCCTCACTGAAACAACTGCTAGAGATTGTTTTATTAGCAAGACTTTATAAGCTTTGGAAGGGGAAAGGAAAGAAAGAATGTATCGTTCTTAAGCAATTAAATATTTGTTTTCCTGGAACACATCTTTATAAAAGCATAGCAGTTTTACTATAGTGTTTATAAATACAGATGTTGGAAAAGGAAGGATAATTTGAAAACTAATCTTTTGCTTTCTAAGAATATTCAAAGACAATAGAAGGTTTAGGTCAAAGGAGAAAAGACAAATTACTTAGTTTAGCCATGCCTGTTGCAGAACAGAGCTGACACGTTTTCTTGGAAGTTACGTTGCTAAGAAAAAAGGTGTGTGAAATGTAATGAAATGCAAGTTCCTGCAGATCATGGCATGGTTATGGCTGTCAGCCTGATCTTGCTCTTGAATGACTAAAAGATCCGTAAATATTCTATTTCCCTTGTGTGTTTGATTAGCATATTATTTCTCTTTATTTGGGTAGGTTCTGGCTTTCACATATGTTTCCTGAAGGTATTTCTTACCATTCCAAAGCTGTTCACAGATGAAACTGAAAAGCAGTATAAATTGATTAAGTGTTGAGGTAAAGGGTTCTAGGGTGCCTTGTTTACAGGCACGTCTAGCTCCTTGTGTACAAGAGCATATCCATTCAAATACTACTGTACTGAAGTGTGAAAAGCACCAGGAAATCATATATATGTTTTGTAATAATCCTGTAAGGACCAACCATCACTGGAAAGGGGGATCAAGGTTGTCATGCAGTAAACACAAGCCATTTTTAATATTTCCTGCTGGAGTGAGGTGTTATAGGGATGGAGGGATTGCACTATGATCTCTTTGAGTGATGTGCAGTTTGGCTGTCCTCTAGCCTTTTTCTTCAATTTTTTTAATACTTTATTCTGTGTGTGCGTGTGAAAATTGTGTGTTTGCATAAGCTAGTTTAAATGAATTTAAGTACAGGTTTCAAAAATCTTTCCTACTGAAATAAATGATTTAAAAGATAGCCTGTGTCTGAAGTTTTAATTTCTCATTAAAAAAACTGCATTGATACTGCAACCAGGTTTTGCGACATGGAATTTGACTGTCTTTCAGAAGGATGCTGAGATCAGCTGAAATTTTAGTAGCTTTTTTCAATGAACCTCTGAAATATAGCCTGTAAATATACCATTGTCTGTTGGTACAAAAGAAATCCAAAAACTAGCAGGAAAATACAGTTCATTGAAGAGATTTATGTTTGGTTTCAGAGATCATTCTGTTAAATGATGTGTTTTTTCTCTCCATGGTAGTTTATCTGATTTTTTTCTGTTGTCTCTACACTTAGAAGTGTGATAAATTTAAACTTACTGAAAGCAGTCATCAGGCAAATTGGTTCTTAACTTAAGGAGCAACTACATGGAAGATAAACTGAAAATGAAGAACAAATGAATAGCATGCCAAGCCTTGTACTGCATTAGCTTTTTGTTTGGTGTTGCTTCTCCACTTTCTGTGCCTTTTTAATTCTGAACAGGATCATACAGCCCTCAGTGGGAAATGCTGTGGGGTGAGGTTGTGAAATGCTTGTCAGATTGAGAGACTTGGATTCCTTCTCTTTTTCTCTTTTTCCTCTTTTTTTTCTCCTTAATGGAACAAGTCATTTCAAATGTATTTACAAAGAGAGAAGGAATAAAGTAGATTTTTGTACACCCCCGCCTTTTTCTTATTTCCAGATTACTGTGGCTGAGGAAATGCTTTGTGCGTGCTCGCTAGTGTAAAAAGAAACACAGAATTAATTAGATGGTGATTGATTGCTATTTTCCTTTCTTATTCCTTTTCAAAGCTCTTTTTGTTACTCATCAATTTGTGGCAAACATTCTCTGATGCGATGCTTTATTAACTCAAATACTGACTTTGTGCTCTCAGGCAGGACGCTGAGACTGCAAGTTGAGAGGCAGAGTAAAGTGATTCTTGCTTCAGCTGCCTCTTCTTGGAAAAGACTTTTTCTCCCCTGATTCAGCTGCATTTCTGTCTACAACAATGCTAGTGATTCCAAGTCTGGCATTCTCCTCTGTTAGCTTCATCGTTAATCTGTGTTTTCTGTCTTTCATATACTTTCTTGCCTTTAAATCCTTAAGGGCTATAGCATCTTTTTGCAGCGTCTGTTAGAAGTGGCTGGAGTGAGAGTTCTTTGAAGCATTTTTTTATTTATGTATTTGTTTTCAAATCAAGGAACACATCAAGGATTCCTTTGGCCTCTTTCCTTATGTTCTTGTCTCTTGGGCTGCTGCTTGCAGGAGGGGCCCTCCAATCCACAGAGTGGGAAGGCATGTGGGGGAAAGGCACTTAATCTCTTCCCTGCTTCCCAACTGGAATGATTTTCATTGTGGGTATACTTCCTGCTGTCTTTCATCAGGTGCATATGCTAGTGAGTCCATCAACTGAATGTTCCTTTAGAAATTGTAAGTAGTACGAATTACTGCCTTAGTTTTGTAACTTCATCTTTGGTTTACGGCTTGGTTTTTGGTTTTGGGTTGGGTTTTTTTTTTCCCCTTTTTCCATGTGAAGGAATCACAGTGGGAGGAGAGGGGGCTTCACATCTGTGGGAGAAACAGAGAAACCAAAACACAGATGCATGAAATAAGCAAGCTGAAAAGAGATCATCTTCATTTCATTAAGCTTAGGTTTTGTAAATGAGAATGTTAGGTAACAAAAATGTAAGCAGATGATATCCAGATGTAAGCAGATGATACCATTTTGGCATGAACTGTATGCCTTGATTGAACAGTGGGGAGATATGTTTTTTATAACAGCAAATAAATTCAATACATGAGACTGAATCCATGCTTCTAACTGGTAAGTAATATTTTTATTAGTTTTCGCTTAAATTGAGCATTATTACTGAAACATACATCCTTACGTAGGTAGTATTTATCTTTGCACTGGTATTTCCCCCGTTCAGTTCCCCATTTTTAGTTCAATTTGGTACTTAAGGACAAAATGCAGATCCAAAGTAAAACCTTCTGCCTGTTTCCCAGAACTGGTACAAGAGACTGTTAATTGCTGCTGTGCAAAACTAGACTTTACTAAATGTCTTTATCTTGCTCTTTAAAGGAAGAGGTTTGTATGTAATCTGTATAACATAGTAGAGCATGTCAGGGACCTGAAGAAAAGTTCCAGCATATAAGATGTTGCAATTTTTATTCTGAAACATTCAAAGGGGCCTGCTCAAAGGCAATCTGCAAAGGGAAAAATGAAAGCGTATTTCTTTCAGATTAAAAAGTGGGAGTTTTTTGTGTAGCAGAACACAGAATGAGTTCAAGCTGAAGAGAGATCTTGTGCATGAATACAGCCAGCAGCAAAGTGTTAATACATCTTTCATTTTCTTTTCAGGTAGGAAAATGTGTTACTTTCCTTATGGAAAAGGGATAAGGAGCTGAACTGCTTTAAGGTCAAATAATATAGCTAAACAATTAAATAATTCATTGTTTGTTGAAGATGCACATCACAGCCAAGGGTAAACTGTGGCTTGTGTTGCTTGCTACCTGACTGTGCAAAATTTCTGTAATGTTTTAGAATGACTGTCTGGAATACAGAAAGCTCATTCTTAAGGTGAAGATGTATGGAAATACAGTGAGCAAGCATGAGAGGAGGGAGCCATTGCGTCATACAGGAGTGATCCCAAAGCAGTGGCTTAGAGAAAAATTTATGGTATTTTGAAGAGCTCAGTAGCGTTATATGATAGAACTGGGAAAAGCATATGCAAATGCTGAGTTCCCAGTGCTGAAACAGCAGTAAGCTCTTTAATGAGTATAAATATGTATCGAAGACTTACTCAAACAGGACAATCTAAATGGGGTAATTGTGATCTGCTATATTTCTTCATTTGGGGATATTTGGTATTAGCAAGCATTTTATGAACTTTTGACTTGAGCTACATATCCAGAATACTGTGCATAGGCCGTTACTAAGCCCGAGTCGCTCTCACCTCAGTAATCAGTAATCAGTTCCCCATCAGTATGAAATCTATAATGTTACACTAGTGCTGCTTTTGTTCTAATACCTGATCTCTGATACCTGTGTCAGAGGCTTCAGAGGAAAGAGTAAACCTACGGCATGCAGATGAGGAGTGAACTTTTAGCAAGGTAAGTAACTTCTGATACTTAATGCCTGTCTTATGTATTGAAAGTTTATAGTTTCATTTTCTTAATTTCATGTAATATGATGATGGCTGTAATAATGAAAATGTTTCTGCTAATCTCGTAGTTTCCTTGATATAATCCATCAAAATGTATGTTAATGAAAATGAAAACACTTCTGGTAAAAATACTTGAGATCTATTTTGAAAAGTATGTTTAAAATAATCCTCCTCCAGAAGCTTACTTTTTATTGTTGACTATTCCAGTAATCTGGATTACCGAATAGGCCCACAATCAGCACAGCTGAGAGCTGTAGGGATTTCTCAGGTAAGATTAAATAATAAAGTAACACATACCAATGCCATTTCTAATCTTGTTTTGACCCAGAAGCCTTTGCTTGACAGCACAAGGGATTACATGGGAGCTCTCAACAGCCCCACCTTCTATTGCAGCATGAATCTCTTAAAGACTGGATAGCCATTGAATGACTCAAGAATCATCTTGGTCCTTCTAGAGGGATCCAGGCTTTGCACATAAGTATAAGCACGAGCCTCTCTGCATACCATTCCTTGGCATAAGTTGTAAACAATCAGGTCTTATCACTCTGGAAGCAGACAGTGTCTGAAAAATATGCTGTTAATTTCAGAGAGTTCAGTTAGTTAGAAGAGGCTTAACTGAAAAGTAAAATTACGGAATGGAAAATTGATTCTGTTTTACCTCAAACCGGGACAGTGAGGAGTCGTATACATCAAGATACTTCATAGCCATCATGTAGCATACCCTGAAATGTATCAAGCATAATGGCTTGGAGAGACCATATTTAACAGCACATTTATACTGAACCTCTTTGACGCTCACTAGAAAAGTGCCAGATAGAAAATAAGGATCTCCATATACTTGCTCAGTTTTAATTTAACCTAGAGTCTTGCTTCTAGTAGTCTCTGAATACCACAGATACAGAGAAATGAGAATCCATTCTTGATGTCTCTTGCCTGCACAGTCACCACAACTGTACACCACCAAAGCTGTAGAAGAGTTTTGTGAGTGTCAGCTGGAAGCAAGGTTGTACATAAAACCCTTTGAAGCTTACTTTTTAATAAATCCCAAAGTGTATTTGGGGAGTGGACAGAGGGAGGGGAGATGTGGTCCTTTCAGTCTCTGTTCTAGAAAGAATGTTTTTCAGAAAGGGGTTGAAGCTGTGCATGTAAGATGATAAAGAGCAGAACCAGTGTGGTGTGAATGCACCAACTTAGAGCCACTGTGAAATATGCCCGAGGCTTTGTGTTAAATCTTGGTTTACATCTTGTCAGACACATCTGTATATTATTACTTATTTTTAGGAGTCAAAATACTTCACATATACACGTAAGGTTATCGCACACAGCTTTGGATTTAATTTGTGAGGTGCTGGAATAAGGAAACTATTTCAGGATAAACGTATTAGCCATTTGGTTATCTGAGAATATCTGCTAGCCATTATAGAGAAGACATATCGTGCTTGCTACTATGGTATCTAATAAATATTTACTAAACAACATCTTGCTTAAATCATAGTCCTTGTGCTGCTGTTCCAATCACATTTGGCTGAATGAGAGCTGTCAGATTAGGTAACTTGATGGTTATAAGATTTCAGGGGAAACTGTTCCTCAAGAGTGTGGTGATGCCTTACTGCCCAATTCTTAATGTTGGCAAGCAGTTAATACATCTGCATGGGATACATCAGTCGGTCTCAGAGTGCCTTACAGAGGAAACTGGTATCATACTGTTCTTGTGCTACAGATGGAGAAACTGAGGCACAGCAGAGTAGTAGTAGTAAGTGTTGTGTTCAGTGTGCAACAGTAATAGTGCCAGGGTGTAGATTAAGCCAGCTCTGCTGAGGTTATATCCAGTGCACTTCCGGATGGGTCATAAACGCATAAAATAATCAAGCAAGAACTTATCAGAGCATATCTGCTCCAGTGTTTCTGGCGAAAGTATATCCGTTATCCTGATTTAAATCATAGTTTTTGACACTGATGATGTGTGGAGGTAAAGCCCATCGGTGGCCTGGCCATGCCTCTCAGACAGACCAAGAAAAATGCTGGGCAAGCTAAATCATTTAAATCCTGGTACTGCCAGGCCTGCAGATGGGTCCGTATGGAAGTGGATTCGCAGGGATTTCAGTGGTGCTCCATGCAGACAGAACGATCTCTTGCACTCAAAGCAGCTTATAATATCAAAACCACTATAAGAAAATAGTTTCTAGACAAAGCTTACTGAGCTGAAGACTTTTCCAATGGCATATCAGGTAATGCTCCCAAGAAGTGATTTACCTAAGATTAATAATGCATTTGGATGACTGTGAGAGAGCCTACTGCTCCTGCTAGGTCTTCTGTCAGTCTCAGAAGGGGTAAGCCATCGGTCCTCTTGCCGTTTTGTTTGCATAAAAGTGGCCAGGGAAAATATGAGCAAAACAGTTTCTCCAAATTAAAAAGGTAAGGAAAAAATGACTGACTATGTCCAAGTATAAAAAAGAAAGTACACAAACCTCTTAATTCACCCCCATATTATGGTCCTTTTCAAGAGTAAAAGCAGCTAACAAATCCTGCAAGGCTTATGTATTTGTTATTTTCTATAACTCGGTGCTTTGTGTTGCCTTTTGATCCTTGAAGTGCTTCTTTTCCAGTGCTGAATGTAAAACAGGCAAATACAGTGGGTTTTTTTTCTCCTGCTGTGCAGTTATGAGCTTCCAAAGGAGGCTTTTGTGATGCATCAGACTGGTTCACCTTGAGCTCATTGAGTCCTTCAGTTAAGCATGAGTTCTTTTTAATATATTGTTCTGCCTGTCATTTCTACTTAGATAATGACATTGAATGCTCTGATGGTATCAACCCAGTATTTGTTCCTTCAGTGTCAAGGATATGCAATGAAAATGTAATAGGCAGTTAGATTAAAGTAAAAATATGCTGCTGGCAAGGAAATAACAAATTGGATTAAGTCAATGCTGTTTTGAATGTTGGTAACTAGATGAATTTTAATTTCTCATGGTTCGTTTTAAAGAGCTATTTAAGTACCCAACACTCCATATTTTAAGGTTATGTTACTGTTTTAAATCTGCTTCCTAATTCACTTTAGTATTTCAAAAATGTATTATTCCCACATTGTGAAACTTGGAGAGGCTCTTTACCCATATCCTGCAACACAAGAAATGGAAAAGAAACATCTGAAGTAAGAGCAGATTGTCACATGATCAAATATGCATAAACAGGCTATAAATAAAACATAGGTTTCACACCATCAAGGAGGGAAAGTTTCTGTTACAGCTTCTCAAAGGAACAGTGGGGAGCAAGCCCCTAAATGGGGCGTGGGGGGGTGAGGCTTAATCAGATCATGAAAGAAATTGTACTACTACTTAGGTGTCTGCAATACCACGAGGCAACACTAAGCAATGTAGGAAGTCTCTTCTGGGCTGTAGTCTCTTATGAACTGTCTCAGAGACTGTTAAATATTGAAGGAAATGTCATCTTATAAAGATACTTTTAAAAATATTATATTAGTTCTAGTTTGTAACCAGTACAAAATATTAATTTGAGTCCAATTGTACTGCGGGGACAAGTATGCCTAGCTAGAATGGCGCAACTTTTACTGATATCTGCCACTTTCTGGGAGTTCACAGGGTAGCCCAGAATTTCCTTAGGTTATGCCTTCTAGTGAAATTCAAGTTTGTAAGATGAAAATTTTCAAGTTATGATATCTGAACATCAAAGAACTTGAGGTTTCAAATATCTGTGAGCCTCTGTTTATCTTAATTTAAATTGTAGGAGTCTCAGCTACTCTGAAAATGCAAGTTTAACTGTTATAACTTCTCTGAAGATGGACTCTGGTTCCTTTGTTAGTACTAGAAGATTTATCAGAACACCAGATAAACAGATATTTTGTATGTAAGTAATTACAAGCTACAGAAAAATGTTCTTTTAATTTTCCCTGAAAGATCAGGCTAAAGATTTGAAGTCATATCCCATTTCTTGTGGTGACCCAAATTTAAGTTATGTAAATCGAGAACTGTAAGGGTTCCATTAACACATATGGAAAGTGGGATTGGATCTGTGAAAGTATTGACAGTATGTCCCATTCCAAAATATTATTTTTTTTTAAATTAAAAATTAAACAAAACCCTCAGGTGGCTTTACAGTTAGTTGACAGTGCCAGCACACTTTAATTTCCATTAAAACTGAAGTTGCCACACTTTTCATTTTAAATGGAAATAGTGTTCTGCTGATGTCACTAGTGAGCTTTATTTTCTCGCAGTAAAAATATGTTTGTATTAGAGTGACTTTTGACAGGAAATCCCTGTGAATATGTTTGTCTTGGTGATCTGCTGCTGCTTTAGATGAAAATTGCTATACCAGTCAGCTTGTGGGAGGATAAACCTTTTTTTTTTTTTTTTAATTCTGTCAATTTAAATCCAATGTACGCTGCTAGATATTGGAATAAATGTGTTTGTTTCTGCTTGGAAGCCTGTTCTGGGAAGAGGTGTCTCATCCCAATGCACAAAGGCTGTTTCTCATTTTGGTTTGGTTTTTTTTTTTTTAAAAGCAATATCTATCTTTTCTGCTGGAACATGTCCATTAATACAGGTGTATAAACAAATTTGGGAAATCCTCTCTCGTATCTCAGTCTTCTGCTTTTCTTGTTTCCTTCCCCAGCCCTCAATGAAGTTGCACGGCTGTGCCACGCTACCCTCAGGACTGCTTCTGGGGGATCCTTTCGGTCCCCATCTGATGCTCCACAGTAGCAGCTACTGGATTCACATACACCTTGTGCTCTGTCTTTGTAAGATTTTCAGCAGAGTGTTGGGCAGAGGCATTCTTCTAGCCTGCTTCAAAACTTGTCCTTTCCATCTGCCCTGTAGCAGCTCTTTAGTCAGAACCTCTCCAGGCATTCAGGGAGTAGGATAAAGTCCATTTTTCTGTTGCCGTGAGAGTAAATGCTTCATCAACGTGCAGTGGTCCTCAGTAGGACCATTCAGGAAAATAGTGTTACCTGTGTTTTCCAGCATTGTAAGAATGTAACTGAAAAGAAAAAAAAATTAAAAAATCAAGTTAGCTAATGTGGAGTACTTTCTCAGTTGATTCCTGAGAATTTAACACTTCAGTTGAGTACAGTTGTGGGGTTTTTTTCTTGATACAGCTTTCATCCAAAAGGGATTGCCAAATGATTTACAGATCATACAGAAAAAGACAAATTGTTTCTGCCACCTATTGGATCAGTCAACTTTAAGCAACCAGTTTAGCCAACACTGAGCAACCAGTTTACCCAACTCATAAAATACAGAACCTTATTTTTTTAGGATGTACAAATCTTTCTGCCATCAAACAAAAAACCTTATCCAGTTTACCTTACCAAGTTTGTCTCTGTTTTTGCAAAAATGGCCAATGGGTTTTTAGTTACTTCCATAGGCATGATTTAGTCATTTCTATTTCTACTGAAAGGTGGTGGTTCTCATAGCATGGCATCAAAATTCAGTACTGATTATGCCTTTCTGTCAGTGATTTAGAAGGTGCCTCCCTAGTGAAGTGTTTGGAGGAGAGGCACATCTGTAAGAAAATCTTCCCTCACCCTGGAAGGGCTAGGAAGTACAACCTCCAGAAATGTATTTCCAGAATAGCCAGTTCATATGTGTATCTGAATTGGTATAGGATTAAAACTGACACACACGCTTTTTCTAGAGCTGCACTTTTGTAGCAGATGGCAAAATTACCTCCTTTTTTTCTTAATTTGAACTCCAGGAAAACTAGTGATGTACTTCCAAACAGGGTTTGTGCCAGTGACATGTAGATTTTGTGGGATCTGCTACCTCTTCTCCAGAGGAAGGCTCTCTGTGCTGCCTTCTATTTGATCACCATTTTTCTTCCACTTTGAGTTCAAAGTGACCAAGCACAGCTTGCCACGTGTGGGTGGTGTAGCTGGTGCAGGGGCATTTGCACAAGGTGGATTGTAATAGTGAAGTCCCTGAAAACCCAGGCCAAACACAGTTCTGTTTATTTATCTTCTTATTTTTCAGCTTTCTACTCTCTTCCTTCT
Source organism: Burhinus oedicnemus (assembly GCA_008921705.1). Lineage (NCBI taxonomy): Eukaryota > Metazoa > Chordata > Aves > Charadriiformes > Burhinidae > Burhinus > Burhinus oedicnemus. The sequence continues at coordinate 371,480 of VFFE01006217.1, forward strand.
TGTCTTTTTTTTTTTTTTTTTTAAGCCTGGCTTGATGTTGTGTCATTTTGGACTGACACGATTAAGCAAAATCCCACTTCAGATTCCTGATGATCCTCCCTCTGTTTTGTATTAATACTGAGAATTTGTTTCTGTTCTGTGGCTGAGAGGCTTTTTTTTTTCCCCGCCTCCTGCCTGAGATTGTTCAAGAAATGTTGAACAGAGTGCTTAATGATTTCCAGTGCTTTCTCTTGACATTTTAGTTTTGGAGAATGAGCAATGCCTCCACTGGGGACTTCCCTGGCAGATCCATGTCTGAACAGCCAGGGCTGGCTTCCAAGAACATTAAATTCCAGCTGCTTTTCCATCCAAGGCAAGGTTAGTTTAGTATCCCCCTTCCTCCCTGTGTCTTTACAGCAGGAGATATTCTAGCCAACGTATTCGTCATGTTTCTGAGCCTCCCTGCTGCTTGATTTATGCAGAGGAGGACTAGAGAGAGAGATTCCGGAGCTGTACACTGAGTGTGAACTACCTGCAGGTGTGCAGCAGGGCGCGATAGCCCAGCACGGCTTGGTCCACGCAGACACGGCTACGCTGGTTAGTCCCCACACATAGAACGAAACAGAGCTGAGATTATACACTGCACATTCAAATGCAAACAAAATGTAGCAGTATTGGTGCCGTTTCCGTCATGCAGCTGAGTCTTGTGAAATGCTGGAGACTTCACTGTGTGGGAGCAGCACAGAGAGGCTCATGTGCAGTGAGGGATGCTGAGACAGAGTTGATTCCTACATCTGATGTTGCTTTTCTCATATATGAAAAGCAGCAGTGAAACAGTATGTAGATGACGATATGTAAGACTTCACAAAAATTCACGTTATCTCTCCATAATGTTCCCTGTTATTTTTCCATGTTGTGCAGTTTATGCACGAAGTGAGGCGAAGCAAGTGACTTATGCCTGTTTTTTTTTTAAGATTGGTTATGCATATTTGGTGCCTGGCTTAACACTTCAAGGCACATAATTTTCAGTGGTATAATGGACTGTTTGAGTCTCTCTTGTCAACTGGGAGTTTGAGTATGCAGCACACTTGGAAATTCAACCCATCCTGACCTAGCAACTGGCAAAGGAGAAATCCAAACCTATCAGTTGCTCTTTGAACCTGAGATTTCTGCTTGCCTTTGTCTCATCTGAGCAGGATAAGACATACCTTGTGTGCTCTTTCAAAGTTGGTTTCACATGTGCAGTTGCATGATGAAAGGCGCCGCAGTGTTTTTAGAAACCCCAAATGTAGCCAGTCTCCAGCTGGTAAAATTGTCATCGTTCACAGCCTAATTGAACTACGGAAATTTACCCAAGTAGAGGATCAAGTCCAGTGTACACAGCTGGGAACCAAGCTGAGCTCAGTAACTATCTGTGCTCGGTACTAAGCCCAAGCCAACTGGGTTGCACACAGATATTTCTCCTAGGTAGCAGCACACAGATCAATGTCCTCTTGTTCGTTTGTATCCATGTCGTCCCCTATCCTCCTTTCCCTTCTAACTGAGCAATGCCTCACTGACACCAAAAGAGAAAGGCATCGTAGATGAAAACTGATCACCTTGTTCTGATGATTCAGAGAAAAACATTACTGCCTTTACACTCTAACTTCTCCAACAGTGGTTATAATTTGTTACGTACCTTTTCCTTGTTTGTGAAACAAGTACGAGTTATGCTTGGTACGAGTAGGGGAGAGAACAGCAATAGATAATTTAGGGGTGGTTATTCTTCATTGATAGCACTATTGTAGGCGAGAAAACTTAAATGAGGTTTTGCTTAGGTCTTTTATTTTTCTGTAACTTTGCGGTCATAATTTTTCCTAAAGCTTGTCTACGGATCTGTACTAGGACCTAAACCACTAAAATGCTTTAAAGTCGATCCTTTTATGCCCCTGTGTATTCAGCTAGTATGGTAAAATGTTTTGTTTTTCTTTTTTTTTCCTCAGACTCTGTGAGATCATTCAAGTATGGAGACTTGGCAACTTCTCTGTACATACAAAGACGACTGTTTGAATGTCAGACTGAGTGTCTTTCTGACTAAGGGTAAACTATTTGGTGTGTTAAATGAGGATTTGTTGCTTTGTCTCTCATGAATAAGGTTCATTTATTATCAGTGTCCCATCATGATTTACACTGGACTGCAGTTTTCTGTCTTTTGGGTTTTTTCATGTTTTATTACATAAAAGCATAGATATTTCTTTTAAAGAATTTGGTAATAGAAAGGATTGTAGTAGTGAGTTAATATGACTGTAAGGCCAAGAAGAGGCATTGCAAAACAGAAAGTAAACAGGAATAAATACAAAATTAACTATGGGATTGGAAAAACTAGGTGAATGTTTGCTTGGGTTTAACTGGTCATTTACATAGCAGTCTGTATAGAATTGAACGGTCACTACAAACAGTGTAATCTATGGAAAAGATGAATACAGAATTTCATGAACATGAAGGATTCTTGGTAAAGATAGAATTTACCAAAAAAAAAAAAAATTAAAAATTGTTACTACTTTTTAAATTCAGTTTTGGTGTCCAAAATGCCTTGTAGCTCTCAATGGAGAGGGGGAAAAAAAAAAAATCTGGTTCTAAAAAGAACTACATACATGGTCCAATATTTGTGGTTATTGTCAGCGAAGAAAATGGGTGCGTTTTATATACACCAGTGCCTCCTGTTTTAGAGAGACACTAGTCTGGAAGTCTCTGTCTTGGCTCGAGGAGGAGCCAGTTACAAATAGATCCGCTGCTTGAACTGTGTGTAGTTGCCAGGGTCAAGTATACCATCTGCACTCTCTGCAGAGGGTGGGTGCTCTGCCCTGCTGAACTCCTTTGAATGCTGAAGGGATGGAATAAATGCTTTTGGTTTGTGTGTTTGGGTTTTTTTTTTTTAATATATTTAATGAGTATTACAGCTTGATTTACAACATCTGGGTCTAACTTGAAATAGTGTTACAAAAAGTAAAACATCTGTACATACAAGCCAGAAAAGATTAATAGAGATTTATTTGCTTCAAAGTCCTCCAGCATGGATTAACAGCATACACCACCTCTCTCTCTTCATTTTTGTTTAAGTTACAGGGGCAGCTAGTCCATCTCTATTGACATTTGTGATGCTGTAAAACATAACTGCCCTGCTTTGGGCCCCTTTATTTGCACATAGTGCAAATGAGTGTCAGCAGATATTCACCTGTATTTTTTAAATGGGCAAATTGCTTTGTCTTTCACAGAGATTGTACATGTGCCACTCAGAGTGCAAGTCTGAGCTTTTACTTTGGACATTATTTGAGAAATGCTTAAAAGCACAAGAATACAGTAAATACATATAGTTTCCACATGCTGTTTGACTGGTTATCTGGTTCCATTCTTCATGTCAAAAAAGTCAAGAAACCAAGACATTACTGTTAATCGCAAGGTGGGAGGTGTTGTTAAAGCCCTGTGCTTACCAAAGGAAAAGCTGTTCATCCTTTGGCCCTGTTTCAAACCAGAAGGTAAAAATGTCAAAAATCTGTGCAAAAGAGTCTTCTGCCTTTATTGGTAGCTCAAGAGACTTGCAGAGCTGACTTCAGGCAAAGGCAGTACACTTTCCTTCCCTGAACAGAGGAAATAGAAAAGCATCTGGGTTAGGGTTAAAAAGGAGTACACAACTGTGCGGGCATCCTCATCTTTTACCGGGGGAGCTTCTCGATTGTGGGTTGGTCAACTGAAGGGTCCCATCTCTGGTTCCTGTTTCATCTCACTGTAGCCCTTGTGCTGACAGGGCAGAATCGAAAAGGGGCGCTACTGAGCTGAGCGTCCTTGGCTCGGGATTACTGGGAGCCCTGAAGTTCAAGACCAGCATTTCATTTTCTGTTTGCACAACCAGTGCTGCGATAAAGTGCTGGAGTAGTATCTTGGCCTGTGTGTGTCAGAAGCTTGAGCTGCTGCCTTTTTTCTTCTAGCAGCTGAAATTTCTTCAGCATTTGTGTGGATTAATTTCCAACATACACTGCGTTGCAATTAAGTCGATATTGGAGGCTGTAAGATGAAAGATAAGCGAGTGGGAGGGGAAAGAAAAATAGAGCAATAACTAAGACCGCTGCCAAGAAGAACTAAAGAAACAACACCAAACGCTTGGCAAAGTACCCTGTGGCTTCTTTGATAGTCCCTCATCACAAGTAATAAAACACCTCTTGAGCTGTTCTTCACCTACTGGTTGTAAATCCTAATGTAAAGCTGCCTGTGTTTCCCGGAGTCCTGGGGACCTCACAAAAGCCTCTGGTCTCCCGGAGTCCAGCCTGCCCAGCACGTGGAGGAGATGCAGGAGCAGAAATGAAGGTGGGAAAAGTGGGAATCGCTGAATTTCTCACTCTCCTTCAGGAGGAAGAAGGGGAGATTTTGGTGTTGTAGAGGGCTCCAGCCTGAATGTGAAGTCTATAGGCCCTATTTTAAAACAAAACACTAGCACATTCAATGTTCCTTACTTTTGCTTCAAATCACTGCAGCTGTGGTATGTATGAAGCTGTTACTGTTGTGTCGTTTTTAATGTGTTTTAAAATGTGCCTGGAGGTTTGGGGAATTTCTTATTTCTTTTTTTTTTAATTTGTATTTTTTTAATTCCTTCTGAAATGCTCTGCTGTTTATATTTAAGCAAAACCTCCAGCAGGAATGAATAAAATCAAAGAGCATCATAATCTTGACAGGCAGATCGGAGACTGACAGATAGGTCTGGCTGAAGGAGCCTTTTCACGAGGGATGGGGTAGGCAGGGGTTTCGGGAACAGAGCAGCCCCTTTCCCTTCCTATCTCTCTGTGCGTTCCCTTTCCCCCGTCATGTCTGCTGCCCCACATCTATCTCCTCTGCGTGAAGTGCATATCAAAGCCAGGGTTTCAGCAACAGTGGCAAGTTTCAGCAGCATCCAAAAAAGTGAGGCTTGTTCAGCTGCGCAAGCCTGTCCAGTCCCTTGGCTGCTCGCTCCCTCTCACTCTCCAAGAGCAGCAGTGCTGTCTCGCGCTTGGAGAAGCGGCTCCTTCTGTTTTCCAGTGGAATATCTGATGAGATTTCAGTTTCCACGCTATAATGCTCTTTAATTCAAGTGCAATTTTTAGCAGCCTGTTTTCACTCAAGAGTACAAGTAAACTCTGAGGGGTTTTTTTTCCTTTTGTTAAGCTCCCTGTGTCAAGTGACCTGGTGTCACATCGTTGGCCGGCGGAATGCTTTTGGCTGCAAGTGCCTGTGGTTTGGTAGGAGTTTCTACCTTTATCCAGGAAAGAATCCAACAAAGCAAGGCTCATTTCTCACTATGCCTTCTCTATGCCCCTCTCTTCCAAAAAACCAAGAAAATGCAAGCCAGGCTGGGCAGCAGTGCTGCAGCAGGCCAGTCTCGCAATGCATCTGTGAGGGGACCGTTATGGAAAAAGAAGCTTCACTGGAAGGAAAAGCAGCTGGCAAAGGTGGAATAATGAGTTTGCGTTATTTTGCTTTTTTGCATTTGTGCAGTGAAGACCCGGAGTGGTTTGGTTTTGTGTGTTTTGGGTTTGGTGTTTTTTTTTTTTTCTAAGAAGCCAGGCTTTTCTGCCTCTTTCATTCTGGAAATTTAGTCGCCTGGCTATCTGAGGGAACTCTGTAAAACTTTCCAGCTAATGTTACCCCGGGTTAGTGGCATTATTAGCATTAGCAGCAGCGGGGAGTCCATGCTTAGATGGAGACTATCAGTTTCTGGCATGTATTTACCATCTTGTCACATACTTTTAACTGATTGTATAAAGACTACTGGGAGCTGCTAGGGCCTTGTTTATTAAGGTCATCTGCTGGTGCTGATCTACCAAGTAATTTTTTGCAATAGGCATTTTCTTCTCCTCAAATTTACTGTTGTAAATGAGATGTGGGTGATTTAATAACCTAGTCTTTAATTCAGGGACTGGAAAGATGCCCCTTCACTACTTTGGTCTGCAACGCATAAAATGTCTTGCGAGGACAGTGGAGGAATGAAGTCTTGATAGTCCTGCCGGCATGGGTTTAGACAGGGAAATGGGAAAGAGAAACACAGGCTTGTGTACCTTCACTACTTCACACTACCTTTCTACCATCAGCCCGCTGCTTTTGGTCTCTGCTTCTGTCCCAGGCCAAGCTAAAATTATCTATCTGAAATCTTTCCTAAACGAGCTTTTCTTACGTGACTCTTTTGGCCAAAGATCAAGCTATTTCCCAAAAGCCTGTCTTTCAGGAAGGGCGTAGTGTTGGCTTTCAGGCAGGTATACAGATATATAGTAGCAGACACTGTTTTCTGATTTACACCATCTTCGGAGCACGCCTGCAAAATAGTATTTGGTTGGATTTTGAACATCTCTTAATGCTAGGAGATTAACCACAGTTGGAGATGGTTCTTTGAATCTTGTTCATGGTATTTGCATCTGGTAGTTTCAGCTGGTGTAGTGCTACTTATAAAACCACTGAGGATCTATATAGAAGTACCTGTTTCTCTCATCTTTAAAGGTAGCCCTAGCTTATAATATTCTGATAGACCTTCAAAATTTATCGATGTTTGTCACATTAGCTCTCTGCATTTTCAGTTTCAGGTGGCTTACATGTTGTTAACTCACCTTTTTGAACAGCAAACAAAGCCAGGTGTACTCCTTGAAAGAATTATGTGATCCCAGGGCTGGCAAGAGGACAGGAGGCAGTGACCCAGGGCAGCCCTTCCAGGTCTTGTTCTGTCTGAAGGAGCCTTTTCATGAGGGATGGGGTAGGCAGGGGTTTCGGGAACAGTGCGGCCCCTTTCCCTTCCTCTCTGTCTGTGTGTTCCCTTTCCCCTGTATTGAAATAAAGAATAATCATTATCCAGATTTCCTGGATTATTTTTTTTTTAAACACTGAAGTGGTTTCATTAGTATACAAATGACTGCAATTGGATGCATTTCTAGGCAAAAATTTCAGTTCTCTTTGATACTGCATTCTCTGTCTTCCCTTTCCAGAGAATTATAAAACTCTTCTAGTCCTCCAAATTAGGAGAACTGTGCAAGTGATGAACTATTTTGTTGTATGTCAGAATGCCTTTTCTCTAAGTGCTGTTTGCTCTCCCGATTTGTGGCCATTAGATTAAACCAGTTGTGTCCATTACGCTTCTATTATTTTCATCGATTTTAAAGGTAAAGTATGTAGCCAAACAGCTGATTTTTATCGGTCTGAAGTTCTAAGCTGCCAAGAAACTTCCCTACTGATTTTAACTCTTCCAAGTGTTAGTTATTTCAAGAGTTATTTGGTTGTGCTTGTATGCTTGGGTTTTTTTCAGATGGGGAGCGGGGAGAAAAAACCTAATCCTGGGCTTGGAGCATCCCTTTTAGCTCGAGGAGCAAAACCAAGTGGGAATGTCTGGGTTATTTCCGAACTCCACTAATGTGGCCCTCCCTCATGAAAGAAACAGAATGATGTCATGTTCAGCAGTGGAGGACAGGATCAGAGCATGCTCCTACCAATTCAGCATACCCCAGAGGTAATATCATGGGCTAATACCCCATAATAAGGCAAAGAACTACCTGATGCTTAGGGTTTTTGTATATAAATGTGTGCGTGCATATATATATATTTATGTGTGCATGTATGTATTTAAAGAACTACTTTTACAGGCTCTTCAAAGAAAAAGAATTTTTAAAGGGAGTTGTGGCTGCTTGTGAATTTCTTTTTTAATCTTTAATGAGTTCCCTTAGTGTTTTGCTGCAGAAGGTGAGGCTTTGGTCGCAGGCTCATTTGGAAGTTTTGTGCTTTGCTTTACTTTGTGTTTCTAGAGTTTCAGTGGATCAAAAAAAGCAAAAGCAGTAACATTTGACCATCCAAAGCTGGTAATGTCTTTTTCTTTTTTTCATTCCCCTTTATCCTTGTCTTTTCATGGTGAAGAAATAGTGTAAAACATTCAGCGTTTGTTTCCAGGTGATCTGTTCTTTTTCACCCTTCTTCTCTCCCTTGAGATGGAGGCCCCTGCCATCCTTTGAGATGTCAGGAATTTTAGAAGATTTATGCAGCAGCGTAAAAAGGTAGTGGACCATGTAGCGAGGGTCAGACATATGGTAGCAATGATTGTACACCCCAGTAAAGCAGCTTGCCTGCATATATTTGAACACATTATGAGAAATCTTTCCTGGGTAGCGAAGTCCTTCAAGATACACTATGTATTCTGATCTTGGCAGGTATGCGCCATGCAAAACATGTATGGGAACAAACAAATAACTATTTTTCTTGCCCAAAATAAGTTAAATACATTTCTGTGTGGAAATGAGATTAAAGTCCTCATTTTCTTTCTATCTTGACTCTAGCTGTTGAGAATAGCAGCCCCTCAGGTCTCTGGTAATGTAGTCTTCACCTCAAACAGGGACTCTAAAATATTTAAGCGTCTCTCTCATGAGGCTTCTTGTTTCCTATTTGTTTTTTGTTGCTAAGCAATGCATTTATACCCCCAAACTTAAAATTTACAACTCTGAAATTGTCCCTCAGCCTTATTCTCCAAACCTCACATCTGTAATGGCTTTTCCATCTGCCAGTTTTCCCAGGTCGCCCCATCCATCCTCAGGTCTGCAGAGGAAAAAGCCTTGTGGTTGAGGTTTTTTTCTTTTTCCCTTTTTTTAGCCTCCATCTGTAATTAATTTCTTGCAAAGCCACATCTGTCTGTTTGGGGCAGGGGAAGTGGGGAAGGGGAGGTAAAAAGTGAAGTCACTCTCTCCCTTTCCCAGTAAAATGCAGAATTTGGCAAGTGAGATTGTAGTTCCTTGGGGCATTTTAGCCTCTCCCTTCCACCCTCCAACCCTCACCACCCCCTGCTCCAGCGCACAGTCAGACATCTTACAGAAGGGTGAAGTGCTGCTGTAGTTCAGCTGGTAGTTCTCCTGCCTGTTGTGGAGCTTGTGGGTTTGGTCTGTGCTGCAGCCCACATCTGATGCTGCAGTGTGTTTCTACTACTGGGGTTGCTGCAAAAGCTGCTGGCATCCTTTGGAAAACTTCCTTCTGTCAATATTTGAATTTTCAAAAAGCATACTAAATAGCTGCCATGATGTTTCTTTTCTAAAGACTTAAGAAACAGCCACAGCAGTCCCAGTCAATATTCTTTCTCTACCATCATCTAGTGCAGCTGTTCCAAAATCTTATGTTTTGCAGACCACCAGGTAGCTTCGAGCAGGAGCAGGGCTTGCTGTGAGGCTGGTAGCCTGCTTGGTGCCCTGCCTTGCTGCGGTAGGGGAAAACAGAAAGAATCAGCTGTCTTAGTCCAGCCAGGACAAAACCCTTAGTGCAACAACTGCTCTGGAGTCTTGGCGAAGGTCTGCAAGGTGCTGTCATATTCTGGAGTTTCTTTGGGGCATGTGATCTTCCTTGTTTTCCCCTTGAGAACTGCAGCTAGAAGAAATAGCCTCCTCTCCTGCCTCTGCCCTGGAAATAGTTGGCATTGATCCCAGAGCCTGGCTTTCCATCAGGTCACCTGTCCAACGCAAGGTCCTTATCCCCTTGTGTGACCTGCCATCATCATGTCCAAACTCCTCCGGCTTCCTTCAAATTGAAAAAGTAGCCATAATTTAGTAGAGGTAGTGGTCATCCTATAGAAGAGTCTTTGAAAAGGGCTATAGCAAGGAAGGTTGACCACTGACTGGAGGACCCACCGACTGGCTTCTGAATAACTGTAATCTTGTGAATGACCACCTGAGAACTGCTGAGCTTGTGAAGTGAGTACCAACTTGGACGTGAGGAATCCAGCTGCCTGTTCGCAACCTCTGAGCTTGTCTGCTTGCAGGGCTCGGGACAGATTCGTTGGAGAAAGTAAGATGGTTGCTCACGTAGGAGGAACATGAAAACACCAAAATCTATGGGAAATCGGACCCCTAGGTATTTCTGGAGATCTGGGGTTTCATCTCTTTGTTACTTTAATGCAGGTCAGACTCCAAGGGTATAGATTGAACTTTGCTGTTGTCAGCAGCACTGATTTGAGTGTTCAGCATCTTCTTCCCACCCGCTGCTCCTCCCATGCTTGTTCCTGGTGGCACGGCTACTGTGCAGCCAGTTGGTGAATTAGATGGGAGTAATTAATCTGGGTTAAATATATACTTACTTACATTGTTGCCATATTATTTTTAATCGAGGTCAATTCTGCAATTCAGTTTATTGCACAGACTCACAGATTCCATTGTATTGGCACAACTGAAGGGCTGGCGTAGGAATGGGAGGATAAATAGTGAGAATCACGATGGGTGGTTCTGCTGAAAAACACTACTGTTTGTCAAACTACTGCCGAATGTCTAAAGCAGAGCATGTCCTCTGCAGGGCTAAGCGTGCAATATGCTGCCTGTTTGTTGCCTGTCCCTATACGAGCACATTCTTGAGGATACGTTCTTTGGGATGATGTCCTTAATATCAATAAGAAATGGCCCATTTTAGAATAATATGATAAAGAACTGAAATGCCAAGTTGTTAATAATTGTAGAAACTTCCTGACCCAGGATTCATCCCTGTTGGACATAGAACTGAGATGTGCCTCCAGTAACTCTCCCAAAATTACAGGTTAGAAGGGGAGCAGGTATGAGTATCAGTATTGTAGAAGGCGGGCTGGACCAATGGAAACTGAAGAAAGCTGTTGAGAATGGGAGCGTTGGTTCAGAAGGCATCCTAGCAGAGCCCCTGCAGAAGAACTGAAGCTGGCTTTTGAGTACACAGGTCGGTGGGGATATTGTGTCGCACCACACATCTGCCACAGCTGCCAGAGTACAGTGGGACCTTGTTTCAGCACAGCCATATTAGTAACGTGTCTGGAAAATAATTTTTGGCAAGAGTCAACTTAAATGGCTTTATTCTGCCTCAGAGTCAACTCTCAAACGGCTTTAAAACACAGAATGGGTTGCAGCAGTCTCTTGAAGTGCCTGAGATGCTCGTTGCGGCTACGTATCTGTCAGGGAAAGGACATACAGCCCTGGCTAGGTGCATGTGTGAAAGAGCTTTCCATCACCTGCTTGAAAGATCATCACCCAGCAGGAACTGGGAATCCTGCCAGCAAACTGGTAGCAGAGTTGGAGTGGTGAATGTCAACCCCGTTTCAAATATCTCTGAAATCCTCCCGTTGTCCTCAGACTGCCGTGACTATGTGTTTCTATCTCCCATTTTAAGAAATGTCATTTTAATGCTGGCTATGGGAGGAAAGGGGGAGCTCTATAACAAGCAGGCTGTGGTGGCAGCAGCCCTCTGAGGAGCAGACTCATAAAAATAACGTGGTGAGAAAATTACTGTGATTCCAGTGTAAAACGACCCAAATTTGAAATAACACTGACACCCTGTGGAGATGTGTGGAGGGACATTCTGCAGGTCTTGCTGATCCTTGTTCCTGATACTATAGGCCAGTAATTAGATTCCTTCCTGTCCTCTTTTAGAGAAAACTTTAATTTTTTTTTCCAGTTAAAAGTTTGTTTTTTTCTAAGTCCAATTAAAAAATAAACATCCTTTGTATCTTTTCTATTAGAAATAATTCATATTTTTAAAAAAACTTGTAGCTAAACCCACAAAAGCTCATTTGCCAAAAAGAGGATGACGATGGATGTTCTACAAGATCTGAAAAATGTACCCGTAATGGGTTGAGTTTCCCAAAGGACTCTCTTCTGCACAGCTAGAAGCATTGGGAGGGAGCTGCTCCATGCTGAGGTGAAGTCAGGATGCTAATCATTTCTCTTCCAGTCTGGACTATTGTTTAAAAATGCAAGAGCAAAAAGGTTCGTCTCATTGTAAAGGCGCATTTTGAACATGGAAAGCAACAACTGCATTTTGCTTGTTCTTGCTGCAAGTCACTGTCTGGCTCTTAGAAGTGTGTCTTACTGTGCTTGTGGTCAGTATTTACTTCTGGGCAGAGAGCATCCCAATTAAAAAGGGGGAAGTTACCCTTTTCACTCCAGTTGAGCAGAGGATCCCCATTTACATGCAGGGTTAAAGACCAGAAATAAGAGGATGTTTATCGGGGAGGGTCCTGGTGATAGGAATGCAGCCAGGCATTGCACGGGAGATGACGGCAGTCTGAGAGTACTCCCGTTTTTCATATGCTGTCTGAAACACAGTGAACCTGAGCGCTGGAAATGCACTATTCACCTCGAGAATTGCCTGGTCTAATTAATTTCCTCCAAGGATGATAACGTGTTTAATTCTCTCATGTTTGCATTGTCTGCAGAAGGGAGAACTGAGCCAGATTGGGCTGAGCAGGGACAGAATATGCAGTAGAAATGAGTTGTCACATAAACTCAATGGTTGCTAGAGCTGTTTGCAAGGAGAAGTTGATCTTTGGTTTTGTGGGTAAGCAAGGTTGGATATGGTTAGTGTTACACTGTGTTCAGGAATCATTTTCCCACCAGAGGAACGATGTTGGTTGATCTGCCTTAGCGCTAGACCCTCTCCCCATCTTTGGAGATGCCTTCCATCCTAGAGGAAGTTGAAGCTCTAGTGTATCAAGGGCTTTAAAGATACCATCTCACGTCTCAAAATAATGGATATTTCAGGACTGTTGCCAAATTGCAGTATGGTTTTACTTAACTAACTAGCCATGTCAACCCTCCCTCGAGCTCCATACTTTCATCTGCTGAGATCAATATTTAATATGCTATGCAAAGCTGCTGCATGGGGGAGCAGTAAGCTGGGCAAGCAGTCACTTCATTTTCAAGTGGCAGCCCTATCTCAGCGATCAGGGAAGGGATTTCTGCACAGACCCAGCATGTCTGTTTGTAAAAAGCTTTGAGATGAAAAGTATTTATAGACACTTAAAAAATTCTTAGGGACGGATCCAACTTCCAAGACTGGAAACACTCATGGAAATAGGATTAGACTCGACATGTGAATAGCTTAGCCCCCAAATGGCTGGGCTTGCTCTCTCCCTGTCCGTGTCTCCCCCCACTCCCCCAAACCCCTTTCTGGGTATGCTCCAGCTGCAGATGGGGTAATGCAGGCTCCCACTCTGCCAAGCCGACTCTGGCCCAGAGGGCTGCTGTTCAGAGGTGTAATTCCTTTCGGTTGTCTCCTGAATTTACTGCCACTGAACAGTGCTACAGCCTTCTTGTGAAGCAAAGGGCTCTCTCTCTCAGAAATCCACCTTGTATTCTGCAGCTGCTGCCTACAGCCCTGAAGGGAAACTATCAAGAGGGTTATCTGTAAGGAAGTGTGTTGACTTACAGCCATGGAGGACAAACAGCATCAATTGCTCCTTTTAAATAAAAGTTAGGTAAGTTTGGGTGGTGTCCTGTCTCACCAGGAGAGGAATTGGAAGCCTTTTTCATGAAAGCAACTCTCTCTCAGCCCTAGAACCGTAGCTGTTGTGTAAGCAGCCAAGCTGGGGAACTTTTCTTTCAAAGTTATTAGATCTTGACCCCAAGTTGTTTCTCAAGCCTGTGTTTAGGGCCTTTGCTCTGACTTCTCTCAAAATGGCTGAGCACACTTTCAAAAGACTTATGTGAAGAATGAAGGACTTTCACACTGGGAATCAGATAAAACAGTCACACTAATAAAAAAATATCCACGTGACTGCTGACAGCTTGAAAAAGTGATAGGAAGAACTGTAAGAGCCTCTGTATGGCTGACTTGGTTTGCTGTAACGTCAGCTAGTTATGATTTAAATATCTTGAATTATTTCAGGCTAATACACGCATACAAGAGAAGAAGAAATGTATACAAAAGCCTGGCTGGCATGTTATCATGCACAGTGACTTGTTTCAACCTCTCAGTTGAACAGGGCTTGCCTTGTTACGAGAACCTTGAGAATACTATTGTTTTAATCCAGTATCTCTAACGCTTCTATTATGTCTAGTGGAAAAAAAAAAAAAAATCTCTGTACTGTAGGTATTGCTCCTTTTCTTTGGCACCATCTTGCTCTGTGGAGTTTGTTTTCCAAGCAAAGCAGCCTCTCTTCTCCCTTTCTTTTTCCCAGGCTGTGCTGAACCCTCATCTTTTAAACAAGACTCAGAATAACGCACACAGCTTTTATTCACCAGATTCTACCTTCCAAAAATTGATTTTGGCCACTGATGCTTCATGAAACAACCAAACCAGACTTGCAGTTTAATTTAAAAATACTCTGAGTCCAAAAAAAAAACAAAAAAAAAACCAAACCCGAACTTCTAATCTTTCATTCCTTTCATGCAAAATGTGAAAGCACAGAAAACCGCCTTTAACTCCCTGGATTTTGTTTTTGCAGTGACTGGACTGGCTGATTTGAAATGGCCTCTCCAGTGCTGGTTTTAGGTTTTTTGGTGTGCGTGCAGCTCTGATGAGATTTTAATGATCCTCAAGTTCTCCATCTTCTCCTGACACAGCCTCTGGTGGGAAGGATGCAGAGTGTAGTAGTTGTGCTCCACAGAAAACCCACCCCAACCAGCGCCCGGGCTTCATTTAACTGCTTTTTGTTTTGTTCTTCCAAGGGATCAGGACTCTTCCCCCTCGCCAGGAGGAGGTTTGATCTATAGTGAGCTGGCCGCTGGTCCACCAGGGGACGAGGCTGGGATTTGGCAGGACCAGGCACAGGGCTGTCAAAGGTGCACACACACACACACACACACACACAGAGATGCCAGCGGGGATGGAGAGAGTATAAAGTCAGCTTGTGCAATGCAAATTTGTGACGCTGCGCTATTCCCTTACCAGCCTTCCTGCTCAGGTAGAGAGGTGACGTCTTAGTGCTGCGTGTCAATTATACTGCAAATAAACATTGTTTAATTTGTAGTGGCATTTAAAAGTCATTAAGGAAGTTTAAATGTTAAATGTATGCTTTTGTCTTTCCAGTTAAACACAGTTTTGGAGGAAAAAAATCCCAAATATTTAATTATAAATATTGCAATCTAATTGCATAAATAAGCCTGACAGGACTATAAAAAGATTTTTAATCTCTTGTATAACTGCTTTAACTTCATGCTTCAGGGTGCAGTACTCTATTAAAATACTAACACATGTAGTTTCTGATTGTAACTCTTCTACCCAGCATCGTCTGGGGACCAGTCGGGGTGTATGTTTCCTAATCTGCTTCAGGCAAAATCACCCAAGGTAGCTCAAAGCACCTATACAAACTAACCCTGTGGATTTTTCCCTGAAGCACATTAGGGAGTGATGATGCAGAACTTCTCAGCAGGCAGGAATTTGGCACTAGTGACTTCATCTGCTGGTAGTGGCCAGCAGCTGGAGGGCATATGTTATGGTTTGAAGAACCGACAATTTATTGTCGTTTAGGCAACCATTCTATCACCCAATGACCCCTCCCCACCTGAGAAGGGGAATTTGGGGGAAAAAAACCAGGAAACCCAGGGGTTGAAATATAAACAGATTTAATATAATCAACATTAACACTACTAAAGAACCAATATTGATCCCGAAAGGAATATAAAAATATACAAAGATTATACTCAACCAATTCTATCAGTTGGAAGCTGTGCACTCCCAGCAGGGGACAGCAAACGACGGACACTGCGAGCACTACGGCTTCGGGAGGGAAGGAAGGCCTCAGGGGTCTGGCACCAGCAAGAAGTTCTCTGGATCGCAGCCATTACAGGAGAAAGAGCACTTCGCAGCAAACTTTCTAATTTATATTCAATGTGACGTTCATGGTATGAAATAATCCTGTTGGCCAGCTTGGGTCAAGTGCCCGGGTCTTGCTCCTCCTCATCCCTGCACCTGGCTAGCTCGGAAACACAGACCTTGACACCCACACACCATAGCTGGCTGTAAAGTAAATATTTTCACAAATTCAGACACTAGAGTCTTCTAAAAGTGCAGTTTTCCCAGGCATTAGAAGAGAAGTTAGTCCTGTGTCACTCAAACCAGGACAGCGTGGTATCTCAGGATGGATCTGGAAAGGGAGGTCCGTTGCTGTCATTCCCTCTGGAGAGGTCCAGGAGAGAGGAGCAAGCCCTGCCTGGCCAGCAAACCTGCTGTCAACTGATTAGGTCACCCTGAGTGAGTCATTATGTGTCATGCTTGCTTTTTGTGCTTGCTTGGGAGACTCCTGCATGCTTTACACATTGTCCAAAGCCCAGACCCCATCCGTCTGATCCCAGTACTAAGGATCTGGCCTTTTTGACCACATACTGAGGGACTCCTTTGCCACTTTCTAGTCTCGGTGAAAGCTTTTTTGTGGCATCTTTTCCACTGAACAATGACCTTGTGGCCCTTCCTTTTGCCTAAAGGTAGCACCACAAGGAAGGCATGGGGAGGGTGGCAGTAACCACCATACTAATGTGATGGGATACAGCCAAGCCTGGCAGGATGGAGTAGACCCCATGCACATAAGTGCTCCTCAGCCCACCTGCCCTGTCCTTCCCTAGGCTCTGTCTCATCTCTGCTGGTCCTGCTATTTCAGGTTCTTTCACCATTCCCATTTCACAACATCCAAGAACTCCTCTTCAGAGGTAAGTCAAGGCATTGATACCTGTTCTTCTCACCACTGCCTAGCAGGGAGAAATACAGAGTTGGAGATAGCACCTATTTAGTTGAAGAATTTCCATCTGAGAGCCTGTGCTTGATACCTGACCTCAGTGTCACCCTGTCTGAAATTATTTCTGTAACTTTAGCTTATTGTTTCCATTGGCATATGGTTTTATTTTATATAGATATCTTCTGCAAAGTGACACTTAACATGCTTTGCTGGGTCTAAGTGGTATTCTTGACTCAGGAATTTCTTTTGTATTGTATAAATCTGATTTCAGGCTGTTGCCAGGATCACACACCTCTTTGAATAGGAAGATCTGTACAGCATCTGGTGACAGTGTGTATGTTGATTTAAAGCTTTCTCCTTCTGAGCATGCAGATTTTCCTGGAGCAGATAGAATTATTTAACAGCCTCTCTGGCTTCCTTCCCACACCAGCCTCAGGTTTTGAGACGGTCCTTTGACTGCTGTTCCCCAGTCAAACCTTGTTCTCCAGCCTGAGACAGTCCTTGTTCCCATGACCTACAGATTTTTGGAGAGAGCCCCAGCTCCATCAGCTCTTTTTCTTGATCTTCCTGGAGTCCACCATCTCCTTGGCAAGGGATAATGGAGCTCTTCTGCCCATTGGCTTTGGAAGATGATGGCCCATCGTGACTACCCTGTCTCCTCCTGGTCCCTCAGCCATCCACCATCCTCAGCTCCATGGCTTGTCTGTAACCTAATCCACTTGTCTGCTTCTAGCTCTTAGTGTTTCTATAGCTGTAGTCAAGTACTCAGACTTAAATATTAATGTGCTAATTAATAATGAAAACCATAACTGTAGTTAGGTTTAAAATTTTAATTTGGTGAGGAGTTAGCGGAGATGCGGTCCATAACAATGAAACTGTGCTATTAATATATATATATATTTAAGTATCTTTCCCTCTAGCAATAACATTGCACTAGAAAAGTATCCTATGTGTAGATGTCTGCAAAGATGTTTGCTTGCGATGCTTGGAAGCTTGGAGCAGGAAGTCATAAAGTGCTAGGTATGATTTTTTTTCAAAGGGGTTTTAAAAAGTCCCTTTAAAAAAGGTTTTCATTCTGAGGCTTAAAAATGGAGGAGGGGAAGGGAAAATTCCTGGAAAGAAATATATTTATTTTCCACTTCAGACAGGCTAGTCTGCAAATGCAGTATTTGTTGCAGTCTTAAAGTAGCCGAAGGTATTGCATTCAGCTACGTTTATAGTCACAGTGAGCCAATGATAATAAAAATAGTGCCATTAGGATGCATGGTACCAAACAAATTTGGGATGCTCTGCGTAGGAAATATTAGATCCATGTGCAAGATGAAAAATTCCCCACCGAATTCCGCATGTCTCTCTGCAAGGGATTGCTTTCCAGCACCACAGAAAGAAACTTTCTTTGGCTTAGGAAGGAGTTGGTGGAAGCCAGGACTGGGACGTAATCACAGTTCGTTTCTCAACAAGCTCCCCTCTCCCCCGACAGCTGATCCCATGTCTGCGTTCCCACCGTGCTGCCGTGCCTGGTGGTGAACTCCTTCCCTTGCAGCACGGAGGAGGAGAACTGAGGGATGGAGCTGCGGCGTAGCAGCCCGCTTCCTCCACCATGAACTTCTGCAATGGAAATCTTGTACTTCTTCTCATTGCCCTGGTAACTAAGATCTGGCGCTCCCCATTTCCAACTTGGCCTTCAGACCTGCTTCACTCGCATCTCTCACCCAAAGGTATGGAGTGGTTTGTGTAGGAGACCATCTTCCAAGTATATATGCATGGGACCTCTTCTCCCTTTCCCCCACCCAAATAAAGAAGGAAAAAAAGAAAAAAAAGTGGTTAGTCTTGAGCAACAATTTGCAATAAGAAGCAAGATGCAGTTGAGGGAGACCTGGATGGTGGGTACTGGGTTGGTGAAGAACTACAGGACGTGCCCTGAGAAGGTCTGAAGAAAGGTGAGGGAGTGATCTTCCATGGTTTGATGGACTGATTCCAGGAGTAAGTGGAAATAGGGTGTGCAAAAGGGACAAAAAAGGATCAGGAACAGCATGTGGAGCAGAAACAATGGAGAAAGCGTTCTGGATAGCAAGGAGCTGTGGAGGAACGGGATGTATAGGCTGTAGTTCTGGAGCACGTATGGTGCCTGTGCCCCCTGGGTGGTGTGTGTGACGGAGTAGCTGTGCCTTGTCAACCCGCTGCTCCGCCAAGTTTCTTGCTGTACTATTTTTCTGAGAACGTTTCTGTGCTGTTCAGCGGTGGCTCCTGCTGAGGCAGGTTGGCGTTGCACCAGCTGCGCCTTGCCTGCCAAACTTCCCAGTAATGCCTGCTAAATTAAATCGACACTGGAGCATTATTTTTTTATTAGGAATGTGTAAACATAGGGAAAAAAATGAAACTAATACATTATTTGCAACAGCATGCGCATACATATACAAATTATATTCATGCTATGCTTAAATTTAAATTGAGATGTAATGTTTAGGGCTATAATACATATGCTATGTAGTATAGCAGGTACATAGGGTATAGTAATACTGTGTAATATCGTATAATAGGGCTATACTTCTAAACTTCACAAGCCAAATACTTCTGAATATTGCCATGTGTTGTTATCGGAGACCTTGCCACCCAATCCTGCACGCAGCCAGAGCTAAGTGCTTTCAATACACCTGAAAACTGCCTCTTTCCCTTCTTTTCACCCTAAAAATCTTCGATACCTCCCCCACAGCCACAGACCACGACCCGCCGCGCGGGGCGGCGGGGGTTAACTGTCGCTCCCACCCCATTGGCTGGCCGGCGGTGGCGCTCCCTCCGCCGCTCCCATTGGAGGCGGGAGGCCGAGGGCGCTAGGAGCCGGCCTATGGGAGGGCGCGCCGCGTCCCGTTGGCGAGGGAAAGGCGGCCGGCTCATTGGCAGGTAGGCGGGCGACGAGTGGAGCGGGGGAGGCGGGGCGGCCGTCCATTGGCTGCGGGGCGGGGGCAGGGTGCCGGGCGGCACCATGTTGGGGAGCTGGTGGGGGCTGGCGGCGGCGCCGGCCGGGGGCATGGAC
>VFFE01006217.1:390932-457343 GCA_008921705.1 Burhinus oedicnemus
GGTGGCACCTGAGGGGCGGGCACGCCCCTGCTGCCTCGCCCTGCACGGGGCACCGGCCTGGGGCGGGGCGGGGGGAAGGCAGCCCGCCGCCTCCCTCCAGGCCACAGCGGCTGCGGGGCCGGGCGGGGGGGTCGGGCGTCTGCCGCCGCCGCCGCAGGGGCTGGGTGCCGGCTGAGGAGCCCCGCGGAGAGGGAGGGAGGAGCCGTTAGAACCGTTACGGCCGTTGGTCAGGGGCGCGCGGCGCCCGCGCAGGTGCGCAGCTGCTCCGCCGGGGCCGGGCGCGGGCCTGGCCGAGGGCGGGAGGGCGGTGTGGAGCGGCGGCCTCCCGCCGAGCTGCCCCGTCGGGAGGGGGAGGAGGAGGCGGCGGCGGGGGCGGGCTGCGCCCCGCGGAGGGCTCCCGCGGGTCCGGCTGCGCCTCTCCGCCCTGCGATGCCGCCGGTCTCCGTGGCCGCCCTTAGCAGCGCGCTGAAACGAGGACGGCCGGGTCCTCCGGCACGTAGGGCATGTTCGGTCCGAGCAGATCTGCCTCGCTGGGAATACCTCTACGGTTTCCATATGTGGAAGGTCAGGTTCCCAAAATACCTCCCGATTTCATCCGTGGTCAGTTAAGGGCTTCACAGACATCGCTATCGCAGATGTGAATGTTTATCTGCGCTCTTACGTTTCCTTCCTCTTCTGGATCCTTGGTTTCAGATGGGAAAAGAACCCCGCACAGCTGTGAAGCCTGCTGCCTTTCTAAGGATGTACTCACGCTTCTGAATAGCCGTCTGCACAATGGACGAGCTCACAGAGTAGCACTTGCAGCTTGGCTAAGGTCATTGTCTGGTTGTGGAAAATAAGATCTGTATTGTTGAGCAGAAATGCTGACCATAGTTGTTAAAGCCCTTGGGTTTAACCATTTTTAAAGGACTTCTGTCTTTAGATCCTTTCTGGATACAGATGTGTATAAGCAGTGCAGCTGTTTTGGTTTATTCTAGCTGAGGCCCTGGTCCTACGATATACATACGTGCTTTAGGGTCTGAGCAAACAGAGAAAACTGTAAAATGTAGATTCTCATCTTGGCAGCGAATTCCACATGAATAGATCCTGCCTGGTACTTGTTACAGAACAGGGTGTTAATACTGTGGTCTTATTTTAATTTGAAAATTACTCCACATACCCCTTATGTCCTCAAGTCTGACCTACTTAGTTGCAACAAGATTTGTCTCCGTTTGCAGTACAAAATCTCAGGAGAGTGAAGTGGATTTTGTTTCCTTGCACATTAGCAAAGTTGGCAGCTCAATTCTGATACCAAAACCCCTTCTCTGGTTTGTTGTCTGCTGCCTTTCTTAGAAGTGGGGGAAGTTAATTGGTGCTATCTTATAGCAGAGACAGGCTTCTCGTTGCTTCTTGTCAGATGGATATACAGACCGTGGTTGAGTTTTTGGTGCCCATCTTAGGTATGAACTGAATAAACTAAGAACATCAAGTTGAGAAGGAAGACTGCAGAATTTTCCCACTGCTTTGGCTTCACTTCCAAGTTGAACAAGGCTCCCTAACACATTTCCAGCTCATGTTTCTGCTGTTGTATATTTGCCCACAATGGTCAGGTGGAACTTCAGTAACTGGGATGGGGACAAGGGGGAGATGTTCCCTTAGTACTGAAACTGGCATGTTTTCGGTTGTTTTCTGACCAGGTCCCAGTACCTTCCACTTTGGTACCCTCGGTTGCTGCCCGTAGTGTTCCACTTTGTAGTACTTTCTATTCCTTCCTTCTTGTACAGTGTTTCCAGCTGCCTCTGTGTACCAGCTGTGCGCACACTGGTTGCCCAGATGGAGCTAATGCCACAGCCTTTCTCCCTGTGCTCGCCTGCTGCCAATTTCCAACAAACACATAAACTCTGTTTTTAAAACATCTACTGTTCTCTCAGATGTATTTGAAATTAGCCAACGGATCCAAAAGCTTACTGGTGAAAAGTGTGATTATATAAACTTTGTTTCCATAGGAAACGGTGCTTGAAGGAAAGTTGTTCTGTGAAGAGAATTAAGGAAGCCTGGTTTCCTGGGGACTTGTTTGCCACATCCTGACATAGTAACTCCTGCCTGTCTCTTACCACCCTCAGTCCCCTGGTAGCCTCCCTCTCCCCAGGACTGCACCCAGGTGCCACCTTTGTCCCGATTTGCTCTGTCTTTATGTGTGTAGCCAGCTGAGTCAGGTGTTCCCGTTTGCCGAGTGGCTTGCTGGTAAAGATTGAGGATATACACCAAGTGTCCTTGGCTTCTTGAGGCTTCTGTCCTCCCTCTGGCCGGTGATTTTTTTAAAGCGCATGGATGGATTCCCCTGATAAATTTGGCAGAACTGTAGGTAATGGATTCTAAAGTTACTGAGGAACATAACGAGGCAGGGTGGACAGACAGATGGACAAAATGATTCCATTTCTCTCAGAAGTGTGAGAATATATCAGGCAGTTACTGACTTTTACAGTTATAGGTATAGATAATGCAGTGGTTAAAATACTTGTGATCTCTCATATTTTATCTACACTGAAGCTCTCAACTTGGGATGCAGTTGTGCATGTGGAAAGGAAAGTTTGAGCATACGCTGTCGCAAAGATTTTTGCCTATAGATAGTGGGGGGTTTAACAGAAAAAGAGATGGAGAGGTAGCAGGCAAGTAAATATTTGTGAAGCCTTGTGCACTGGATTACTAAACTTGTACACAAACCAGGCAGCATACAGAGAGTGGAAGTGACAGAACGAGTCTGAAAAATTTAAGCAAGCGTCTATGGGATCCTGCCTGTGAAAACTGACATAACAAGGCTTATGCAGAGAGGGAAAGCATGAGCTACCAAGGAGCTGGCCAGAGAGGGGAGGATAGGAAGAAAGATTGATCTAGTGAGACTGAAGTAATTTTTGGGAAGAGGAAAATGTCACTACTGTATACACTGTTTCTACAAGGTATTTTCCAGGGTTTACTGCAGAACTTTTAAAGAGCCTTTGATAGGAGATCCCAAAAGGCATAGTGTATTTAGGAAGAGAAAATGTGCAGTTAAACAGGAATTGGAGCATACTTAACCATATTTATTTCAGATTGGCATCTGTTTGAGGTTTTTTTTTTTTGTGTACTGGTGCTGACAAACTAAACCTTTGCCTGCCCTCAGACCTTATTTGTCATTTGGAACATAACAAAATCCTTGCAAATTGTACATGAGTATTTTTGAGATAGTAGCTTTCTAGCTTTATGATATAAAAATAAGATTATGATACATGGCATAGCATTGATCTTGTGACTCCAATAAAAATCGTTTTCTGCGATGTGGTCCTCTGCTGACTTAGTAGGCTGCCTATGGTAGCTGTGATTTTGCTGCTCTTTGTAACAGGCAAGTTTCATACTGCTTCTTGAACTGAGAGTAAAGTGGTATGATGTTGGTATTTAATGCCAGTAGACCTGCTTTAATTCAGGCGTTTGTGTGCACAGTGACCCAGCTGTGATATTTAGCAGATGCTGTTATTTGGGTATTGACTTGGAAGACTTGGTACTTGCTGAGAGTACAGACCTGGTTGTAATGAGAGACAAAATTGATTAGGAAATATCCCAAAGAGGTAGTGAAAAGCAAGAAGTATTTCTTACGCAAACCTGCCAGTTGACTACTCTACTAAAAAGCTGGTATTGTTGTTTTTTTCTGACCATTTTCTTTTCCAGGTTGATCAGGAGTATGGTAAAATGGTAGAGAGGGAAGTGAGTTTTTCTATACTTCTGTAACATGGAGATGGAGTTTAGATGGTAAAGCAACAAAACTCTTTGGATTATGTCTTCTGTTTAGTAATGGTAGCTGGAGATAATGCTAAGCAGAAGGTCAGAAAAAAAAAAAAAGAAAAACAAAACACTTTTAGAGTTACCTGACCTTGGTAAGAGATCAGTGGCTGCTGCCCAACAGCAGGAGGGAATGTGTGTTGTTCTGGGACTGTAGGTACACAGGGATTACTTTGTCATTGTATCATTGTATTAGCTCTGGTCAGACACTTAAAATGCACTTGACTTCTGAAAACTTTATTTGGGTTTTTCCTTCTCTGACGCCTTCTGGTTCATAGAGTATCTACTGTCATATTGTGCATCCCGTATTCCCACGACTGTTATGTGGCTACTCTGTCCCTTTGCCCCTTTTGTCAAGCGGGAAGACCTCGCCCATGCCAGTTTCAAGAACTATTTCCTTCTTGGGTCTGCTTCTGAGATTATCCCTGGGTTTACTTTTGTCATTGTCCTAGACCCTTTTGCCCTTTGTTTCACAGACTTCTGCTCACATCTCACCCTATTTTTCCCGTTTTAAAATTTTGGGGTTTTGTTATTATTTCATTTGTTTTTGTGGCCGCCTTTCCTATCTCTGTCCTCATTCTAGGACCACCTTCACGTTTCCTGAGCTTTCATAATCCTCTTTTCCAAAGACTTTTCCTTTTCTTCAAATTACTTTCTTCCAAGACTGAATATTTTCTTAAAACACCTCAACACTGTCACTCTTGCCGTCTTCAATTTAAAAAATAAAGTTTAAGTTCTTGCTCTCTGTGGTAAACTTCATGAAGGGATTCATTTTTGTTGGCTCGTACAGCAAGGACCATAATGTTGGCACCTAAGGAGTAATGTGCAGGCTCTGCAGCTAGTGTGTGAAATCAATTGCGTAGCAACCTCAGGGGTGTTTTGTTGTTTGTTGGAGAAAAGCAGCTGATGAATCATTTCAGCAGATGCCAGTAAAAAGTCAGAGCAGACTCACCTGCTTAAAGCTACAGAGAGCAAAAGCAGGGAATAATTGTGTAACTTCAGAAATGTTTGGTGAGGATTGGTTGTTCACTTAAGGGAATTACTGAAATGTTTTATAGCAAATATTTAATTTTTTTTTTTTTTTGGTAAATTCTATCTACATCATTGGAGGTTTTCAAAGCAGTCGCAAAAGATAAACTAAGTAAATGACCTCTAATTTAAGTGGTGGCTCTGGTTATATTCTCCTCTCCCTTCCCCTAAAAGAATACCCCTAGAGATACTCAGCATTCCTGAAAATCAGTCTAGGAAAGTGACTGCCCAGCTTGAGCTCCAAACCTAAAGGGGGCCTGCAGGAAAGATGGGGAGGGACTCTATCAGGGGAATGAGGGGTAACGGTTTTAAACTGAAAGAGGGTAGATTTAGATTAGCTATTAGGAAGAAATTCTTTACTGTGAGGGTGGTAAGACACTGGAACAGGTTGCCCAGGGAAGTTTTGGATGCCCCATCCCTGAAAGTGTTCAAGGCCAGGTTGGATGAGGCTTTGAGTAAGGTGGTCTAGTGGAAGGTGTTCCTGCCCATGGCAGCAGGCTTGGAACTACAGGATCTTTAAGGTCCCTTCCAACTCTAACCATGCTATGATTCTGTGATTTCAGTGCTTTAGTTGGCCCACACTGGGCTTGTGAGGCTTTCTTAAAATACATGTGTACATGTACACATATCTCATAATGAGGAATAAGCATTCTGAAATGAGCTGTGTTCTTCTGTGTAACTTCTTATAAATTCTTATGGATTTGAAAAATGAAGGGAAGCAGATCTTGATAACAGCAATGTTCAAAATTATTTAGAATTATTAGTTTTAAAGAAGTTATGAAATTACAATGAGAGGGGACAGTGATAGCCTGATCTGCTTTGCTTGCTTTCTTAGATTTAATAATAATATTATTTAGGGCTCTCTTTCGGAGTGACTTATTGTGTATTTGCGAGAATTGGGGGTCAGGTGCATCTTCCTTGTCTGCGCTTCTCATCCTCATGCTTGCAGTGTGTGATATGCAGATTGACATGCTGTTTGGAGAAATAGAGGCTGTCTAAACAGAACTGAGATGACCAATAATACGGTTTAATTTCCATATAAACATGTGATTGTTGCACAAGCACTTATTTTCCAATAGATTAAAATCAGCATTACATAGTTAAGAGGCAAACATAGTACTAGTTTGAAGGATCCCTGACGCTTGGTAGCCTGCTTTCACCCTACCCTCTACCTTTCATGGGGTTTTTATGTTGCTGTAAGTGATTGCTATTAACATTAAACTACTTGTTCACACTTCAGTTTTAACTCATTGTCATTAGGAGACTTTCACTTTCTTTCCTGCTTCAGACAGGTTTTATAGGAAGTACTTCAAGAGGCAAAATGTGTAACTTGGGAAGAGCCAAACTGAACTGAACTGAGCTGTTACTTGAGGCAGGACAATGACAACAACAAAAAAAAAAGCAGATGGTAAACTGGGCTAAAAGCCATGCTTCTGCATCATCAGAGCATATCGCCTCTAAGTTGAGTAGTGCTCAGTTTGGGTGTTGTGCTGTAGAGTGATTTTGAAAATCTTGTTGCTGCATTTCCTCATCCCTGTTGGTGGGCTCTTTGTGACTGTTCCTAAGTGGTTCAGCTGCTTATCCTGTGTTGGACTGGCCTGTGCTGTGGTTTTACCTGCATGTATAATCACTAGTGCTGCTGCCAGGAGAAACACTTGTTATTGGCCTTGCGGTGTGTGTGATGCTTGTGAAACTAGCTTTGGATGAAGGAGGACTGAAGCTAAAAAATGAATAAATTAAATATTCAAGCTTTTACACTGATCAGATTTTTCATGGAGATCATTGCATGAAGGTGGGAAGTATGTGGAGGGCAGCGCCGTTCTTTAGGAGACAGTGCTGATTTGAGTGGCTTAAAGCGCCCCTCAGTAGATGGGTAGGCTTTGTCGACGCTTGCTGGGTCATCTCCTGCTATCGAAGCTGCTGTGCCGCTCTCCCTTGTCTCTCTGACTTGCACCAGTAGTGGTGTTTTGTAGTCAGATGGTAAACTGTGTGTTGGCTCAAAAACTAGTGATAGTAGGTGGTCCACACACAAACCAAAGAAGTTAGTTAATGTTTGGGTGGGTTGGCTACCAGGATCATTGAACTACCTTGCATTGTATGAATGCTAACACTGACGCCTAGGAAGGTGGGAGAGCCACGTAGCTGGGAGGTAGAGCGGGTTTGCTATAGACCTAATGTAAATTTATTTAAGGTGCTGTGGAGTCATTCTTGGGTTTGCATGTGCTTTTATACTAGTACTGTTACACTGTGCCAAACCTGATTCTGCACTGATGACTTGCTCAAAGGATGCACCTTACTGTCACCTGCTGTTTGCCATGGCCTTAATCTTTGATGGAGGTGTACCTCAACGATATGCTTAGGCCCTTCAGAACCATTGCACCCCCATAACCTCTGCAGGCAAGGCAGTGTCCACACAGACACTGATGGCTGTGATCTATGTTTGGCTAGCAAGTCATAGTTCGGCTGTCCTTTGGTTGCTGCTGGTAAATTAACTCAGCCTGTGCAGCTTGTTTTTCCAGTGACATGATTAATAATGACTGGCTTATACACTTATTGTTAAATCACATAAGAATGCTTTTCTTTATTAGTCGTACCACAGCTCAGGGTGCCATTTGTGGTTTTCACGGTTAGCATAGCTTGTGCAGAGAGAAACCTCTGTTGGCTCTGAGTGTTCCTCAGAGATGTGCTTTAGTATCCATTTCCATTTGATTTTTTACTACATTCAACTAATATTATGAAGATAATTTCTGTCCTCATAATTGAAATACAGTTGATTAACTGTGTGTTATGTGGTCCTTATATGCTAACACTGTACTGGCAAAGGCTTGTTGAGGGGTGAGACATGTCTTGCAGCCCACTGTAAATATAGAAACACAGATGTGTTTCTATAACAACTGTGTTGTAGGTGAGGTTTCTGAGAAGAGGCAGTATTAGTGTTGGGGTGTTTTGGTTTTTTTCTTTTTAATTTGGTGTTGAGATTACAGCCGGTTTGTATATTTTGTGTGGTTATTGGTTTTACAGTTGACTGCAGAAGACACATAGTTAACCACAAGGAAGTAAAGATATCCCCTTTTTTTTTTCTTTTTTGTTTTTTTAAGAATGGAAAAAAGATGTGTAAATTATAGTGGCAGCGAATGAGAGGCAATAAACAGATTAAGTCTATTCTGTCCTTATGTCTTGTACCTTCAGGAAACTAGGCTATGCAGCTGTTTTCACCAGTTGTCAGATATTGGAAAATCTACCTGGGAGCTTTCTCTTGAGGGACAAATCTTTAGGAAACCAGAGGTCATGGGTTCTCTTACTAATGGAAAAGTGGTTGTGAAATTGGAGCCATGAACTTAAACTACAATTCTCTGCAAAAGTCTTGCCCATGGTAGTTGCAGCAGTTATGATTTCAGCTGCGTAGAGATGCTATCAGGCAATTTCCTTTTTCATGCAGATCACTGAAGGGCTACAGGAAGACAGCAAACCCCATGTGTTTTAATAGAAATGTTTGGGCTTTAGGATATGAGTGTACATAAGTGCAGACTTATGTTCCAAGAATAAACTTGATTTTGAGTTTGGTGGGATCTACAGGAATGCAGTTTTGTAAGTTTGTGTTTTGTTTATTTTTAGGGGTACCAGAAGATGCTTCAGTGGTGATACCTCTTTCACAATGCAAGTTATGAATAAAATTCATTAACTAACATCCCCTTACTCACCCTGATCTCCAATAGACTTCCTGTAACACTTGGAAGAAAGGGTCAGGGGAGAAGGGTTGAAGGTCACCATGAAGCTAAAGCAGCGAGTTGTGCTGTTGGCCATTCTCCTTGTCATCTTCATTTTCACAAAAGTTTTCCTCATTGACAACTTGGACACCTCAGCTGCCAACCGGGAGGACCAGCGCGCCTTTCACCGTATGATGGCAAGCCTCCATGTAGAACTGGACCCCCGGCTTGACCATACGTTGCAGTCCCCTTGGGAGATTGCAGCCCAATGGGTGGTGCCCCGGGAGGTGTATCCCGAGGAGACACCTGAGCTAGGGGCTGTTATGCATGCCATGACAACAAAGAAAATCATAAAAGCTGATGTGGGATACAAAGGGACCCAACTGAAAGCTTTGCTAATACTTGAAGGAGGACAGAAGGTTGTCTTCAAACCCAAGAGGTAAATATTGCCTTCAATGACTGAATTAATAACTTATTTATGTTTTTTTTTTATCTCCATGTTGTTGCATTAGTGTTTAAATTACTAATTTATACATAAATGGAAAGGCCATTCTGTTATTTGTGAGACAGACAGTATAGAGCCTTGCTGGTCCTCTAGTAACGTTAGGTTGCTGTGCCAATGTCTCTCAGGCTGTATAGCTTTGATGCTCAAACAGCCTGTCTTTAGGTTAAAAGAATAATCACTGTGTTCAGCCCTGAGGGAATGTTGGTTAAACCTGATGTTTCTAAGCAGTATCTTCCTGATTGTGGAAGTGCAGGTTCTGGCAGTGTGGAGACAAGTCTGCCTACTCTTTCTGAGTAAGGGTCATGTCAAACTGCCATGAGAGAATGCAGTTCAAGAACAGAGAAGGAGTGGAAGTTGACGGTGGTCTTAACGGTAGATCTGGGTGTCTGGTGTAGCTGCATGAAGACTGTAAAATGGCATGGTAAGTCAGAGTGAAAGCCTCCGAGTTTCCTGTCTGCCAAAAGTGAATACTGGAGGAGCAATGTAAGAGTTGGGTGCATAGTGATACTTCCTTGGTATGGCCTCTGTTTACAGTGATCCTCAGGGGAATTTGACGTGATTGAACATTTATGAAGAGTCTTGTGCATGTCTGTAAAGCTTTTTGAACCGTTTGCCTTTGGGGAAAAGGAGAAGAAAGAAAAATGTAAAAATGTAAGGCAGGTGTGTTTTATGGAGTGCACTGCAAATGTGAAGTGTTGTCATCACAGAAAGAGTACATCTCTGCAAAGAATATCGGGTTGAGCAAGCATGAAGTTTTTCTGTCATTTTAATGAATTATTAGAGAATGAGGAGAAAAAATCTGCCCTCCACTTCTTGAATTTGCAGGCCTGTTTCTGTATGGTCAATTACTGGTCTGGCTAGAGCTTCACTGTGGGGCTGGGCTGTGTTTAAACAGTGTGAACCTTTCACACAGAAATCTTGGTGGTATGACAGGCAGCTTGTCCTATAAATGCAGTAACAAGACATGGCATTTCTATAGTGCTTTCTATATAAGTGAGTGCTGTAAAGCGTTCCACCAAGCGTTAAATTGCAGTCCCATAATGGAATGTCTGTTCAGGCAAACACAGTGACTATGCTCCATCAAGGACATGTGCAGCTGGGAATGTTTATAGGAGTGCCAGACAGTATGGCCCTAGCCATACTGGTAGACCCATGTTCTGTTCGTGACTGCTGAATAGCTAGGCTTGTAGGTGGAGTCTTGTTCTGTCATTGCAAGATAGTCTCTTTAACTAGCTTTTGTCGGGTATATGAAAGTTACTACTAAAAAACACTTTGAGAAAACTTACTGGTTGGGGAAGAGGAATCTCTTGATTTGCCACCTTTGCTCTAGAAAGGACTAGATGCCTACTGTGCATGGAAGCAAGAAGTTGGTTGTGTTTTTCCAATAAGTTTTAGCTCTGCAGCTTTCGAAATGTGACCATGTTTTCAAAAGACCTGACTTCAAGGACATGTTCTGAGGGTTAGCTGTCTATCTAGACCTGATTCAAATGTCATGAATCTTGGAAGTCTGTGTTTGCCTTGACTATTTAAGTAACATCTATTGAAAACAAGAAGCAAAAGTGTACCATTTCTCTGAAATATACCATTGTTGTAACGAGTGTCTAATTTCTGTTTCTTGCTGTTCATTATGTCTTTTCTCCAACAGAATAAAGGGTCTTTTTCTATCCAGTATTGCCCTCAGATTCATGCTTGCGGATCTTCTAGTTACTAAAGATTGCATTTGGCATTTCTTCCACAATATCAGATTGTATTTTCATGTTAATCCACAATCCATTCTAACCCCAAAATCGTTTGTGGAGTTGCTGCTTCCCAGTGTAAATGGGTCTGTGCTCTTTGTTCTTAGATGCGACTTGACATATGGTTGAGTTAAAACTCATTAGTTTGAATGGTTACCGCTTCCCAAGCTGTTGAGACCACTGTACATTATTGACCTTTCCTCCTTATTTACTACTTCAACAGTCTGTACGCTATTCATCTCATTAATTTTTCGCTCTCCCATTGGCAGTGATTTTGAAAGTGACCCAGAGTCTGCTTAACATAGCACAGTTATTGCACTTGTTATTCTGAACAGCAGAGTTGATGTGAATCCTGCACGAATCACTCTATTTGACTTATTTCAATTACAGATATGCCAGGGATTATGTAGTGGAAGGAGAACCATATGCTGGCTATGACAGACACAATGCAGAAGTGGCGGCCTTTCACTTGGATAGGTATGGAACTATTGGGTTACCTGGTTTTATTGTCTCTGGTAAACACTTTTTCAGAGTTGGGGGAAAAGGGGTCCCTTGAAGAATACGCCTCAGATGTGAGCTATTTCTAAACCTGCCAATGCATCACATTGAAGCCAAAAATAAAAATTATTAGCTTTTTTGTGAAACTTCATTTCGAAGATCTGTGCAAGATTGTAACATTTAAGATTTGTTTGAGAAATCTGAAAAGGAGGATGAGCACTGAAACAACTGATACTTCATACTATCAGCTTAGCCAAATCCTGTGGAAGAGTCTGAAATGCTGAATGTATGTGTTAAGTTAATGTCCAGTATGCTAAGTTCAGTCTATTGTCTAGACTGACAATTTAGTCTAGACTAAATATGAATCAGTGCATCCTAGAGGAAAAACAGCTATTCATATATTAATTGTATTCAGGGGTACCCAGGTGGTTTTGTGGACCTGAGCTGGAGGTGCAGTTACCAGAAGAAAAACAAAGTTACAGGACATACAAAGAATGGGACAGAAAACACCAAACGCTGAATGTCAATAGTTACAAAATATGAGTTAGAGGTGCAGTTTCATCTAGAATAAATGAGCACAGTCTTCGTCTCCTCATTATAAGAGGACTATGTTGGCACTTTGGAGAAGATTTCTGAAGATAAAGATGTGAAAAATACTCACATGAAGGGACTTAAAATCTTGGGAATGGGAATAAGGAGGGACAAATATAATAAAGAATAGAATGGTTGAACTTAAACTGAGGTTTCTCGGTACATAAATAAGAAACTCATCACTGTGACTGAATTCACTGGTGGAAAAAGATTCGTTTGTTTGTCCTAACTTGGCTGTGGAACTCATTGCACAGGCAATGGAAATTAGTAATTCTAGGAAGGTTTGGCGATAACCATTGCTGCTGTTGCAATCTTGAGGTGGTGGGACAAAATCAGGGTATTTTAAGACCAAAGAAAGATGATGGAGCCAGATGTTTGTTGTCCATTTGTGCTTTCAAGAAACATATAGACTTCAGTTTCCCTGAAAAAGCAGTGATCAAACGTTGTAAAGCAACAATTCAAAGCCTCTTTCCAGTGTCAAAACCCCTCTTAGCTTTTCCTTGCTGTCTGGTTGTGGTTTTGTGATTGTTTGTTTTGACTTTCTCTTCTCTCTGTGGATATGCGCCTCTATATTCTTCAAGAATACCCAGCAGAAGCTACCTGCATGCATAACCTCAGCGTGTACCTTTGCTTTGAATGGTGATAGTTACATATTTTTTCTGAGGATTATATTGTTTCAAGAAGGATATGAATCATATTGCATGTTTACCAGTAATAGAGAGGCTGCGCTATCCAGGATGGTGGCCTTTCAGCTGTGGGTCTGAAAATACAGGTACAGGTTTTCCAGATCTAAGCTCTGTGCTTATTTACTTGGAACACCTGCATTTTCTCAAGCTGTACATAACTCTCTGTATTGGCTATGAATTTTGTCTTTATGCATACATGATTTGTTCAGGCAGACATTTTGTGTTGCCCTTTTATAGAGGTATTTTATACTTATGGAAGGGGATTTACTCACTGAATATCTAAAAAAAAAATAAATGCTTTGCAGCTGTTAGAGTTACTCTCCCAGTATCTTCGTGGAATGTAGCTTGTGCATTTTGCAGAAGGGACAGTACCTTTTCAGTCTCTCTTTCTGAGATGCAAAGACTACCAAAAGGGTATCAAAAGTACATTAAGAAAGTTGGGGCTGACGTTGTACTGATGTTTGTGCTCCTCCTTTAAGCACTTTTAAAATTCCGTTACAAATACCCAATTCATTTGTGGTCACAGTGCAAAGACTGTGGCAGACATGGGAGTGGAACCTGGATCTTGTGACTGCAAGTT
Source organism: Burhinus oedicnemus (assembly GCA_008921705.1). Classification (NCBI taxonomy): domain Eukaryota; kingdom Metazoa; phylum Chordata; class Aves; order Charadriiformes; family Burhinidae; genus Burhinus; species Burhinus oedicnemus. Next base: position 404,057 of record VFFE01006217.1, read on the forward strand.
TTATGATTGTTCTTCCCGCCTCTTTTTTTCCAGACACTTCAGGCATTTAGTTTTGCTCTACCATTCTCTCTTCCTTTCTCCCCCCTCATGCCAAGCAAAATAACTCCTAGATTGTTTACTTCCAAGTATAATTGAATTGGGCTTAAACATAACATTTTAATAGATAGTGATTCCCACAAATTATAAATTATCTTTCCAGGTGACTAGCCCAAAGGCCATATGGTTACTGCTTCAGCCTGTACACAAGACAGATGATGGATATTTCTGCTATGAGGTCTGATTTCTGAGAGTTGGAGCATGGTGCATCCTGTGTTGCTCTGCTGCAAATACTCTAATAAAGGAGTGTCACTGGTGGCCTATAAAGCAAGTTTAACATCCAGGCACTTAAGAAAAATTAGTTTCTTTGCTTTGGAGAAGAGAGTAGGTCGCTGCAGGGTTCCAACTTTGTTCTTTGGTCTCAGTCATCTCAATTTCAGACAATGGCACGGAGACTGTGGTTTGGTTTGGTTTTGTTTTAATTTACATCTGCTGCCTGTGTTGCAAATTCTCATGTCATGTTTTTTCACCCCAAATCAGAATTCTGGGTTTCCGACGAGCTCCACTGGTGGTTGGCAGGTTTGTGAATCTACGTACAGAGATCAAACCAGTTGCCACAGAGCAGCTTCTGGGTACCTTCATGACTGTGGGTAAGTGGATTCGATGGATTGTACAGTCCAGTAAAGAAAAACCTTTAATGGGAAAAAGAGCCCTGCGAATCTGACACAGTTATAGAACAGTTAACTATGATACAGGAAGCTGGTAAGTCTCTTTCTGTGCCAAGAGAGATCATAACGCTTGTATAACCCCATTTGGCAGGGGAGGGGGACTTTATTTTCTCCAGGTAGTTTTTCTCTCTCTGCTTTTCCTGTGTTTCCCTCATGCTGATGTTACAGATGGAGGTTTTTTGATTAAGAATTTTCTCTCTGCTGTCAGAGGAGGTTAGAAAAGTCTATGATTAGACCTGGAAGGAAAAAGATGGAATTTTATTTAATGGGAACACAGTGATCATTTGGGATGATTTATAGAACTGATGCGTCAAGTGGTGTTAGGTATTGTTTGTGCTACATCAGAGTCTGCTGAGTATTTGTAACTAAATGTGTCAGAACTTCCGTATGTTGTTTACGGTAATAATGTGGTGAAGGGCACTTAATGGAAATTATTAATGTGAACTCCTATCACGTGGCCATTAAGCACCAAGAAATGAGTTATACCACAGCCTCAACTCCTTCAGGCTTTTCATAAAATATCCAATTATTACTCTTCTTTTTTTTAAGTAAAGATGATTGTTCATTACAGCTGATAAATATGTGTGCCTTGTATATTTCTATTACAAGCACTGTTGGTAGTCTCACCTACTAAGTTTCCCTAACACTTTCGGTTACAAAGTGTAACTTTCAGATGAGAGCTCTGCCTTGCCAAACTCTTTTTGCATTCAGATTGGGTGTCTGCCTCAGGCAGACTTTACTTTTTCTAATTTCAGCCAAGATAACTAAGCAGTTTTCTAGCAGAAATGCTGACTTGAAAAGTATGGCTCCAGAAATTTTCATTGCCTTTCCCTAGATTCCATGGAACCCCTGGTTCTGCAGAGCATGAACCAAAGAAATGGCTTGATCCGGGGAAAAGATTGTGATCTCTTGCCCACCCAATTTGACCAAGTTTCTGAGGTTTTGAAGAAAAGATAATTCACACATACTCAGTGCAGATTTGCTAGAGTCGCAGCTAGAATCTCAAAGAATTCCGTCTCTTGCTAGACCAGCTGCAGGCTGTGGATAGGAAGAGAGACTTGCAGGGCTTTCCGTACAAATAAGAGATCTGGTCTGCTGCAAGCTCTTGTGCTGTACATGATCATCCATCTGATGTCCTCAAATTGTCTGACTTGGATACAAGGAGCAGCACAAGAGCCGGGTCTGGATGGAAGACTGCAGATGAGTGCTGGTTGGCTAAGGAATGTGATGTGGGATTTGGGCTCATGGTGTAAGGATGGAAAGTGAAAAACATGTCTTTCAGTGAACTGGGCCTGGTTTGGGGAGGATGTTGGATATAAAGGACAGGGAATAAGTGGAATCACAAGGAAATGAGACATAGTTGAAGAATATTTTGGAAAAACGTCTGTGAGTATGGAACTGGAATTGACTTGACAAGAGTCAAGCGAAGGCAGATTAGAAGGGTGAAATAGAAAACGTTAAGCTGAAAATGTTAATCCAGGCTATGTAGATTACGCTACAGGCTACATAAGCCTTAATGGATTAAAGACTGCAGGGTTTCATTGTTGTTCTCCTGTCAGAAGATGTTCATGAAACTTTTGACAGATTCGCGTTCCTAGGTCATATCAGAATGACAGCTTGTTTATGTTTCCCCTGCTAAGTCAGCTCAAGTAACTGAGATGCGTGGCAGGTCTCAGGGCTCCAAATACATTTGAGTTCTGCTTAGTCTTCTTTCACTTGTCTCTTTTTGGTCAACTTTTTCAAAAAAGTGGAAAATCTAACATATGAAGTGTGAAATTTAAAAATCAAGCAGTGCTAAGGTTGCAAAGCCAAGGTCCTAAGGACTAGGAAGGGATCACAAAAACTTGTTAATAGCTCAATCTTGTATTAACCCTCAGTGTGATAAAAACATTAGAAAATATAATTGCTCTCTCCTTTGAATGTTAGTCTTTAATGTTGCTTTCAATGAATAGATGTCTATTTGGATGCTCTTTTGAGCCTCTCCCTCTCAGAGATAGGAAACATGAGGTCAAGTGCAGTGAAATCCTATTGTAGGGAAGGCTTTGCTGCAACAATATGCTTCTCAAATTCAGTTTGCATCCCTTGGATTAAGTTCTACTCTTTTGAAACCTCTTCATTTTTATTTTTTTTTTAAGGTAATAACACTTGCTTCTATGGAAAGTGCTATTATTGTCGGGAAACAGAACCAGCTTGTGCAGATGGAGACATCATGGAGGGGTCAGTTACTCTGTGGCTACCAGATGTCTGGCCTCTTCAGAAGCATCGGCACCCATGGGGTAGGACTTACCGTGAAGGCAAACTTGCCAGGTATGAGAACATGATACGGTTATACGTTATACGTGATAATTTGTACTAGAAGTACCCTTGCAATACAGTGGCTAATTAAGGAGCAAGTGCTCTTGAAACCTAGAGTTTTGCTGGCAGCTTTCTTGATATGACACTAGAAGTCAAGAAGTCTCAGGTAAGATTTAAATTAAAAATGAGCAAGAAAGAAACCTTCATTGTTTTCCACAATACTGAGTGCTGTTCTTTTCCAACTTTTTGCCTGGAACAGAGCTCCACTGTATAGTCACTCCAGGCTCTGAAAATCTTGGGCCTGGGCAAACCAAGACTCCTCGCTTGTGCCACTAGACCTTCTTTTGACACTGTGCCTCTCTGTGGCCCACTAAAATATGGAAGCACTGTGTTGTTTTCTGCCAGACCTGATTTCATGGTCCTCATAGTTTGTTTCAGGAGCTGTGGAGCTGGTTTAGCTTAAGTAGATAGGCACTGAAAAGTTGTTCTTTGCTTTTGGTGACCATGCTCAGCAGCTAAAGACTGCTTTCAGAGAAGAACAAACATGGGATCTAGCAGTCTTGTACAATAGATGTAACGTGTCTGAATATTTGGGTTGGAGGTGTTTTTGCCATGACCAGAGCAGATGGTTTTGAGCTTAGTAAATTTTTTCACGTCTGTGTCCTGAACAAGTGAATGTAAAGAGATTTTCTTTAGTCCTTGATCTAAAATACCCATTGATTGCCAATGACGTGATTGTTCAGAAAGAATCTCATCCAAAGGCTTCATTGAATTGTTTTAGAGTATTAAATGTGCAGTTTGGTTTTTGAGCAGCAGATGTTATCTCCATTTCAACAGGTCAAAATCAGCTGTATCTAGTACATGGTAAATTGCAGTAATGAATCGACTGAATTTCTTAGAGGTGTTTCTTTTTTTGAGAGACTGTTTTTCATCATAAACTGCCTGCTTACACAGTAGTTTACCCTGATACCTATGCTGATTTGATATTCGCTGTATTTTAAACTTACTTGCTCTTACCTTGTTCTGTTGTTTTGCACCTTGTCATGTTGCGCTTTTCACTTTGAGAGCGTCAGGAGAATTAAACATTCTAGATGTCATGCTCTCCTTTTTCTTTGTCTGGTAATTATGGAAAAACAACTTTGTAGAATTTTTTTCCAGATTTAGCTGCTTCTACTCTGTCCTGAGTTGACCTTTTGAACATAATTCATATAGTCACATTAGCATACCTAATTTTTAATGGACATGTAATAGATAAAATCCCTGACCTTCGAAGTCCTATGCTAATACAATATAAATGATCAGAAATAAATGTTGGAGAAAGGTCTCTCTTGAAAAACTGAATGAAAAATGAGAAGAGAGAGCACAGTGTATCTGAAAAATTGTTGTAATGAAATTAAGTACTGATCTAAAGTAAAATGAGAGGACAGAGAAACACTTGAGGGAGAGAGGGGTGTAGCATAAAGTAAATGTATCCAGTGCAAGGAGGAGTACGTTCTGAGACTTTTGCCTTGTGGGTTTATGCTGTAAGTTGTAATGTGAGTTGGACCTTGATGCAAAAGAAAGAGGAAACTAGAGACAGCATTTGAGGAATGTGTGTGATATGTCAACAGAAACACTGAGAAGATGATAGATTTTTGACCACTCTGATTTGGATAACTGGAGGAAAGATGGGTTATTGGGAGCTTAGGCTCCAGAACTCTAGAAGATGAGGTGGGGTAGGTGGCAGTTCTAGTAGTTAGATTCTGATCTTCTCCCTGCTTTTATGACTCTGCAATTTTGAGCATGTCAGTGAGTCTCTTCAGCTTATGTTTCCTCCATTTCTGTTTTCAATTCACAGATGGTTTAAGGCATTTCCAACTTAACTGCTATTTTGTAAAGGATTGTTTCAGTCCTTACATGGAAGATGTTATAGATGTACTTGTTATTTAGGTTGACAGATGGAAAGGATATACACCAGAGATTTGGCTGTTTGATGGTGGTGTTGAATAGCTTTGAAAAGTGTAAAGAAGAAAATAAGAAAATTTAAAATCCTAGCTTCGGAGAATTGAGACGTGACATCCCTGTTACAAGACTGGAAGTACATGCCTAGGTTATGTGTAGAAGGAGAGGAGAGAAAAGGGAAGCTTGAAGTCTTGCCAGTGGAGAAGAAGGTGAGAGACTCTGAAAGGGAAGTGGGGAGGAGAGAGTCAACTGTGAATGAAGGAGAATGGACACATATGGGGCCATTCTCTTCAGGACAGAGGAGGTCATTAGTAACCACGATGAGGTTATTTGCATTAGAAAGAAAACATGAAGAGGATCAGGGGAAAGCAAGACTGATGGAAGCAGGTCAAGGCAAGAGGAATAGATACGGTACATGAAGTCCTGAGTTAAGAAGTTAAGGGAGGCAAATCATGATGGCAATCTTGCTGTGAGGCAGCCCAACCACTGCTGAATTGTGAGCAGTGAGGAAGCAAACTCCGACCTTGTTTTCTGTAGGAAGATGATGTGTAACCTTGCACTGAAACAATAGCTTGCTCCATATGCTAGGGTGTTAATACAGGATTTAGTCTTTTAATATAAAACACTTTTGTCTAGCTCTTTCTTCTTTGTATAGCCTTGACTGCTGCTCTCACCTTTTCTTTATGCACTCGTAAGGGAATAAAGGGGCAGCTATAAATACTGTTGGTGTGCATTCCTTGAAGATTTGATTTGGCTTCTCTTGGTGGCCCGCAGGTGGGAGTATGATGAAAGCTATTGTGATGCTGTGAAGAAGACTTCACCATATGACTCGGGCCCTCGTCTCCTTGATATCATTGACACCGCCATCTTTGACTATTTGATTGGGAATGCTGACCGGCATCACTATGAGAGTTTCCAGGATGATGAAGGAGCCAGTATGCTCATCCTGCTCGATAATGCCAAAAGGTGAGGGTAAGGGAAATCCTGGTGGCCAGGCAGTGGCGAGCACAAGGGCACACATTTATCTGCTCTGTATGTCTCTGTTTTTTCTTTCTCTCGCTAGTTTTTTCATTAATACCTTTTGTGCTAAAAATCCAAAGCTTTCCTTCTTATCAGAAATTACTCACCAAATGTTAGGGTGTGATGCTTACTCCAGTGATACTATCACTGCTTTGGACAAAGTCTCATTCAAACCGCAGAAACACCCAAATTAGCACAGTATGACCTTTTTTCCCCAAGCAACTTTCAAAGGTTTGCTTGTGTCTCTCCTCCTATCCCCAGAAAAGCCTGTCCCTGTTATGCTTTTAATTAATGGATGATTAAAACCTTATTATTTATTATTTACCACAGAGTATTAGTGAGTGCCATTGTAAAAGCAAATCTTTTCAAAACATGTCTCTGAATGATTTGCTATTCCCTGCCTTCTGGATCTGTCTGCTCTTAGCTTTAAAGGGTAAAAGTTTAAAATGGAGATAGAACTGATACTGAGAGCAAAATATGATGATGTCCTGAGTGTGGGCATTAACTGTAATTGAAACAAAAATGAAGCATGTGGTAACTGAGGGGAACTGATGGGAAGTCCTTCTTGAGGCCAAACTTTACTCTTAAGCATATGTGTTTAAAATGTGAGTTGTTCTGTCTTTGCTATAGTTCTTGTACGTTGGCTGGTAGAGTTTAAGTTAAAAATCCTATTGAAGATACAGCCTTGTTTAAATCGTACCAATTTGCTTAATTTTCTTAAAAACAAAGATAACTTATTCCACTTTCTCATGATTTAGTTGAGAGACTCCAGAGGTTTTTTTCTGATGGGCACTACCTTCTGCAGATGGACCAGCTTCTGGTGGTTAGCTCTGGCAGTTCCTGTGCCCAGCTCTGCTCTGCAGTGGCTTTGCACACCACTTACACGACATGTACACAGCATTTGAGACCTCTGATCTAGACAGATCCTTGGAAGGCTTGGAGTTACCATTTCTTTCCCTATTTGCCTTTTGTACAGTGGATTCCTTCCTTTGTTTCTAATTTGTCTGCAGTGGCTGAGTTGAGTATTTTGTCTTTATACATCAGCCTGTTCAGTAACATTCCTTCGGTTATGTCAGCAGGATGCATTCCACCTTGGGACTGCGTAATTATTGCTGCTTTCAGACTGCTTTAGGTGAATTTGGCAAAAATTGTCTTTCTATAATGCTCTGGCAACGTACTAGGAGGAAATTAATGTATTAGTCACTGGAAGTGAATATGATAGTTGAAGGTCATGTCAGACCTTTCATTATAGTATGTGCTTATAACATTATGAAAATATTTCCTGTGGGGCTTGCAGGCCCAGAAATAAATTGTTTTCTTGAAAACTTAAGTAAAGTTCTTTCAGATCCTTTGAGATAAGGGGTAAGGGGACAGTTTTTTCATAGAATCCTAGAATATCTCAAGATGGAAGGGACCCAGAAGGATCATTGAGTCCAACTCCCTGCTCCTCCCAGGGCTACCTAAAACTAAACCATATGACTAAGGGCATCATCCAGATACTCCTTGGTGCTGTGATGGCCTGCCTGAGGAGCTTATTCCAGTTTTAAAGCTACTAATAACAGAATTATTTGAGTAGAGTAATGCCAGACTCCTAGGCTAAGTTGTCTATACTGAGGGGAAGGTTCTTTGTTGAAAACAGTATTATGAGAGGGGTGAAACTATTTTTAAAAAAAAAAAAATAGCATATGTTTAGGTGAAGCTTAAAATACTATGAAATCCTTTTGGCAGGCCTCTCTTAGAAAGTATGATCATGAAATGTTTAAGTTGATCACCTTGTTTGGTCAACTGTTGATCTAAGCTTGGCCATCTAAAACAGCATGTGGCTCCTATTTTGTTTGTTCTCTGTCCAGCTGTGTCAGACAGGCAAAGCTCCCACTCTCTATATCCAGAATAACAATTATTCCTTTTCCTGGCTTCACAAGATGAGCTCAAGTTCTAAACTCCTCTGAAGTTTCTTTCTAAGGTGCCTTGGTCTGATAAAGAACCAGGTGTTTGGTGTTGCTTCCGTTTATCCAGTACCTTAGCTGATGCTGTTGAGAGTTATAGCTGTAATTGGTCATAACCTGTTTATATTTTAATTTAAATGATTTGAGCTGTTGGAGCATGAAATTGCCTAGTATTGATTTTTTTGAATTTTTTACAAATTTGTTGATGTTGAGAACAACGTTAGGACTTCAACTGGTTCACTTGGTTTTGATTTTGCTTTTCAGCTTTGGAAACCCTGCCCTGGATGAAAGAAGTATCTTAGCTCCTCTTTATCAGTGCTGCATGTAAGTGAAATGCAGGGATGCTGTTCACTTTACTTATGCAATTGCTGTCCTTAGGTTTGTGATACAATTTTAAAGTTTGAAGCCTTCTGGTAAACAAAATGTTCGCTCGGGTATGTAGTGCTTTACTTTTTTGAGGTACTATGTTTGTTTGATGTATTGTCACTGCTCAAGAAGCTGAGAAATACATTTTCATTAAGGTTGTAAATCAGACAGTAGACTGTAGGAAGTAGTCTCGCCTCCAGGTCACTGGTTCAAATCCATCCTTAGTCAGTGTGACAGGTACTTTGCATCTGCAGCTGTCTGCATCCAGCTCCTGCTGAATAAAAGTTCACATCACAGTTTGAGTTCTGCCTGACAGCAGCTAAGGACTCAACGTGTCTGGCAACTTAACTACCTTCATTTCCAAATGTTCTTTCTAAACAAGACTGCAGCACTGCTCAGGGTATTCCTTTCAAAGTGAAGTTTATAGGTTTTTTGCAGGAGTTTGTTTCTGCTTTGGCATTGTGAGCTGGTTTTGTTCGTTTTATTTTTAGAAGCTGTGACTTGTTCATTTCTGTTCTCTGTGGCCACTCTCTCACCAGGCCATTGCTACTTCTCATTAACAAATAGATAAATGTTCCAGGAAGACAAATACTGATACGTCAGCTTCCTGCCTCTGTTACTTCAAGATAACATCAACTCCTTTAAGCCTTCCAAATTAAGCATTTACTTGAGAGTTCCTTGAGCCTGTCCTTGGAAAGTTCTGTCTCCCGAATTCCTTGGGGCCTGTGAAACATGGGAACTCTGCAGAAAGCCTGAGCTCTCACCCCCTGCTGGTGCTAAGCAAGGCACTATGCATGCTGGAGTACACCTGGCCTGCATTCTGCAAGATTCTTTTAGAATCCATATGGAGAACAGTTAAACTAAATGATTTTCAAATTCTTTAGTTTTCCTACATGAACTTTAAATGCATATTTAATTTCCTGCTTTATGAGGATCTTTTGGAGTTTTTCTCATCTAGTTTCTCCCAAATGCAACTGTAAGAGAAGTTCATCTGTGTAAGAGACTTTGCAGTTCCTGCTTTTCAGATGTCCTTTCTTTCTGATGCCAGGCAAATGCCATATAAGAATCCGTAATTGCTTTAACTATAGGTTTGTTACAACACTTTCTTATATTGCTGGTTTCTTTAGAGGCCACCAGAAGCCAAGAGTTTAGACCAGTGGTGCTAAAACACAAAAATTTGGGGGAGAATCCCAAGAGACTTCACAGAACAAGACAGTTTTCAGATGGGCTGACATGAACAAGTTCAATGGCCAATGAAGCAGAAAGATCACTGCTGTGTTCACTTTCTTGGCAGTTCAGTCAATTGACTTTTGTCCTTTGTGATTAATTGTTGGTCAGTGATGCTTTTCCTGAAGTGAGATGAGTTTTGAGTTTGAATTAACAGCCAGACTGTTAATTTTCTTTCCTTTTCAAATTGTGTTCGGGAGGCCTCGGGACTGAAGAACTTCCTTGCTAGCAGTTGAAAGTGTTCCCGTATAACATAATTCTTATGTCACATTAGATTCTTCTTCACCTTCGGTTTTCAAATTTCACTTAAATATTGCATATAATGCAGTTATACCTGGACCCTCCCATCCCAAAACTCCTTTTGTAATAAGACTCCATTCTTGATGTAGCAGGTTCCCTCAAGAGGTTGGCTTTGGTATTGCTGATGGGACTTCAGCTAGACAGTGGTATGATGACATGTTTGTTTCTTTTGCAGCATCCGGGTTTCTACCTGGAACAGACTTAATTACCTGAAGAATGGAGTACTGAAGTCTGCCTTAAAAACTGCTATGGCGCATGACCCTATCTCACCAGTGCTTTCTGACCCTCATCTGGATGCCCTAGACCAGCGGCTTCTCAGCATTCTGGCTACAGTGAAGCAGTGCACAGACCAGTTTGGGCCAGACGTTGTGCTGGTGGAAGACAGGATGACTCTGTCTCATTTGTAATTGTAGTGGAACACAGATGAAACTCCTTTTTTAAAAACAAACAAACAAAAAAGTGATAGAAAAACAGCACAATCAGTTCAGAAAGGCTGTGGCCAAGATGGACTGAAATGAACAGGAAAGCTTCAGAGCCAGAGAAACAGAGGTGACACTGGCTTTTACCTTGGGCTGACAGCAGTGAGAGGTGGAAAGTTGGAGCCTTGAACGGCTCAGTACCCGTAATGGCATCTTGGCCGTTGTGGTGTGTCCATTGCCGGCAGTGGACATTGCACTGGATAAAAATGGCTCTTGGTGTTGGTGGAAGTGTGTGGAATACAGACACTAATTTGTGGACTGAATCTAGAGGGGACAAATGGAGATGAACAGTATCATCCTCTCCCTTTCTTTTCCCCACATACACTCTTGCGAGTTTTTGTCTGATTCAGGGTTGTACATAATCAGCTGTGAGCTGGTTAGGCATTTTGCTGCTTCTTTAGAGAAAGAGGAAGTGGTGAATAAAATAATTATTAGACTGAAGAGTTGTGCCACCCTCCGGGGGTGGGATGTTCTTCTGAATGCCATTAGGGGGTGGGAGAGGGGACCTCTGCTACGCAGTTGTCTTTTCCTCGATAAAAGGCTGGGAAAGGGGTTTGCCTCATATGTAATAATGCTTCAGTGTTTTTGCTGAAGTCCTATCAAAGATTTATCCACAGGGTTGGAGATTTAGGGGAGGACAGGGTGGTTATACAGCACTTGGTAATTAAGGGGTTAAAGTAAGTTCCCATGTGTCCTGTCACTCTTTTCCATTTATAAGGAATTTGGCAAGGTCTGAGTAGCGAAAATATCCTTGCATCCTGTGTCTATGTTAACCAAATTTTCATTATATTGTAGCTGAGGAGGAGGACAGAATCTGTCCTTGGAAGCAGGTTCCGTTAAGCGAGGTCATGCTGCTTACTGATGCCCTATTTAATGTGGGGCATCGGCGCGTATTGCACTGGGGAAAGAGAGGTGTATTGCTGGACTTCCACAGTAACCAACAGCCACGGGCAAGGCTCTGATGAGCAGAGGGAACCCTGAGCTGTGGTCCTCCTTCTTCATCTCATATGGAGATACACTTCCTGCTGCTTGATGTTATAGTCGCAGCTCAGTGCTACTGTTTTGTGGACACCAGCAGGTTTTCAGTCCCACCGTCTACCTGGCCTGGCTTGTGGCTGAGCTGTGAAGCTGTGAGCACTTCCAGTAAGATTTCTGCCTTCCCCAGCTGCTTCCTGGAACCCCCTCTGTGATGTTCTGACTGGGGTGGTCATCCTGGGGTCCTTGCTCCTGATGGTTTTGCCGTATATAGGGGAGAGTTGCACTAAGTTGGCTTTTCAGGGCAGACTTGTAGCAATCATCTTGTGCTAATGCTGTCATCTTTCAGCACTGTGTCAGCCTGCACTGCGGATGAGCTTGTGGCCGTAAAACTTGTCACAGTTGCAGTAGGTCTGAATCTGTGTCTCCAGAGGGGAAGCAGCTTCGTCATTACTTTTCCAAATTTAACAGCCTTGTATTGATTCAGACAGTATGGTCCTTAGAAGTAAGGAAGGAGCTCACTTCCCAAAAGTGATTATTTATTATTGGACTTGTGAGCAAGAGCAGCAAAATGTCAGTTTAAGACCTTTCCCTTGATTTGACTGTCAAAATCTTTCTAGCTCTGCAGTAGTGTGGTGGGCAGATAAAGAGCTGTTTCCTGTTCTTGCACCTGCTGCTGTACCTGATCAAAGAGGTGTTAGTGAGAGAGTTTATTTTTTAAAAATTCAGTTTTATTTTGTTGAAGTCTTTTTGTCATTGCCTGAGCGGAGTATCTTGAAAGTAGAGTGCAACTGTTTACCTGAAATTGAATTTTATGTTCTTCTAGACCTTTTCTGGACCTGGCCACATCTCAGACCGCCCCACAGTCAGGATGCGGTGTTAGTAGTCAGGGCTGTAATGCACAGCCAGCTTTTAGGACACTGGTGTTGAGCTAGTGCCTGTTAGTTGCTGTACTTGATAACATAACACATGCTTTAGAAGCCATGGTCGTTCAGTGAGTTTAACCCACCGGTGAGGATTGTGCCTTGTGGGCTCCCTTAGAGCAGAAGTGAGTGCACTCAGCTGGTGGTGAGCGTGGGCAGGAGCCATGCAGGGATTGCCCTGCTCCCTCGCTGGCTGAGCTGGCCTGTCACTTGGCTGGCGGTCAGATCTCGGTGGTTGAGTGAGAAGTACTGTGGGCAACAGTTAGGTGGTTAGTGAATGCATTTATGTTGAAGGAGAATAGATTCATACTGAGGCATTTTGGCATAAACTGTTTCCCAAGAAACTGAAGATGATTTACGTAAAGAGGAGATGGCAAAGCACATGGTAGTGGCTTGTAGCATTTTTAAAAGCATGTTCTTCTCTTTGAGCTTAATCATGAGCACTTAATATTTTGGTAAGGATCTACCAAAATTTGATGTTTTGATTTCTGTATGATCAGTCTTGATCATTTACATTTGATTTAATAATGGATTCCAAAAAATGTCTTTATGAAATCAAATTAGTTTTCAGGGCTTGTGTATTGCTTGTTCATGGGGCTCTTAAGCTGAAACTTCTGGTGTCAGATGGAACTTGGGGGGGTTAAGTTTTCCCCCAGAATGAATGTCAAAAATTTAAAGCAGTGTATTAGTTTACTCGTAAACAAAGGGCATGAAGTCCGGCATCATCAGTAGGAGGAAAGAAGAAGTGGTTGCTTTTTTTCTTCTTTTTTTGTCATGACACTTCTGGTCACTGTAAACACCACTGGATCTTGGTGTTCTGCAGCAGGAAAGAAAAATAAATTCCTCTCTTACCCAAAATCAGGAAGATCTGATTTTGGCCTTTTGATAATCTCTGGCATTTTGGCAGTGATCATTGTCTTGCTTGAATACAGAACCCTGAGAAATTTTAAAATCAATTGTAACTATTGCAAAGGAAATAAGAAGCAGCACCCACATGCGAACAGGGTCTGCTTGAATCTCTGACAAATAAGTTGTCATTTGTGACACTGGAGCTATGCGGTGTCGATGAGGCTTTCATGACACCTCCTGATTCTTGTTTGCTGTGCACACTGTAATCTGCTGGCTCCAGATGTTACGAAATGGTTGGGTTGTGGATATTGGTAACATCAGAGCGCTTGAAGCACAGAAATCAAGAACTAATTAAAAAGAGAGCATCATCAGCCATCTGCTATTTATCTCCTCCTTCCTAAGTCAGCAGTTGGGCTGGAGGAGATACTGAAGTCGGCTCCTCTTCCAGCAGCTAATGAACTGGAGTGTGTCTTGCCAGACAAACTTCAACTGAAAAATACTAATTTATTAAGCAGGTAATTTATTTGCTGCGGCAGCTGGAGCAAGATGCTTGAAACAGACACCCCTGTTGGAGCTGTCAGAGGATTGCCCCTGGGAGCAGCTGCACAAATGGAGGTTGCTAATAAGAAAACAGAATGCAATCATGACTTCTTACTTGTATCCCCTGGGGTCAGATTCCACATAAAGCAATGTTGTGTGAATAAAGATTTTAATAAAGCTACATTGATGGATTGTTTAAGTGTCTCTCTCTTCCCCTCCTGTCTCTCTCTGTCTTGTTCCAACATGTGGTGGGCTGAATGTTTGGAGTGTTTTGCTACTGGTGTTTCACGGTTATTTCTTCACTAGTAGTTATCAATGGCATTTATTCCAGTTACGTATTTCCAAGAATGGGGTCAAATGTGCAGGTTGTTTGCAAGAGCTTTGTTGGTAAGGAAAGATGTGTTTAAGAAGAGTGTCCCAAAGCGATACAAAACAAGAACACATCTAGCTTTAAGCGGTCTTCAGAGAGCAAGTATTTTTTGCTTTTGAAAGTGCATCCCATGGCCCTGCATCTGCCAGCACCTAGGCTGATTTCTTAGTTGTGTTGGCTGTGTTATACGGAGCAGGGGATGTATATTGAGTTGGCAGGAGATGTATATAGAGTTGGCAGGTGTTCATGGTTGGCTTTTCTAAGCTTTTATTGAAGCCCTTTTATCAGACGGGGCAATTAAACAGCCATCAAAGTCTGTCCCCACACAGTGCAGGGGTTTAATCTGTCTGTAGCAGAGCTTGTTTTCTTAACCCACTGCAGCAAGTTTTTCAGAAGTAGGAGGTGATGCTCGCAGTTCTGAGTGTCAGGCATCTGGAAGCCAAGGAAGCCACTGAGAGCTGCTGTGTACTTCTGAGGACTGCGTGAGCTGCTGCCAGCCCCCGTATGGCTCCTGGGGATGGGATACCACAAAACCACCAAGGTGCTGTGCCGCTCCTGGAAATGTAGGACTGGTCTTTGACCTGGCCTGTAGCATCAGCGTGGTGTTGTGAAACACCAAAGGCACTTGCTTTTTTTTAAACCAGAGTGTCTCAGTTGAAGCTTTGGACTTCAGCATTGCTGAATTTTCTAAGAACTAGTTTTGGGGTTTTATTTGGGGAGTTGGCGGGGGGGGCGGGGTGGATTTTCTGGGTTTTTTTTTTTGTCTCCTAGCATTGTGTAGTGACAATTTTTATCTTCCATCTCTATTTTCGAGGTGCCAGTTTGCTCAGGGAGCAGGACAGGATTCTTGCTTGTGTATAAGCAGTTCAACAACTTGCAGAAACTACAGATGCTTTTAAGTTTTGAAAGGCTGAAATAACTAGTTTTGAGAGCTGTTTTTTTCAAGCACTTTGTTATATTACTGCTATGTAATTTTGGAGTGGTTTGCCTTAGTAATGGGGTGAGAATGCATATAACTGGAAGATTTTAAAGTGTTTCTGATAATGTAAGAAACATAATTTTACAGAAGAATGAACGGAAACAACTTTGAGCCAATGGAAAATCAAAGAGTTTTAAAAATTAGCATTTTCCCTGACCTTCTTTCAAATTCTTTCCCTACAAATTTTTATTGATTCTGAAAATTAGAAATTCAAATAAGTTCAAATGGTTCATATATCCCATGTGTGGGACTGGTGCTCTGTTGTTTTTTCTTTGTGGAGTGTCTCAATATTTTAAAGAGACAGGGGATAGGACTTTGTGGGGAAAAAAACTAAAGGGAA
The DNA here is from genome assembly GCA_008921705.1 of Burhinus oedicnemus. Taxonomy (NCBI): domain Eukaryota; kingdom Metazoa; phylum Chordata; class Aves; order Charadriiformes; family Burhinidae; genus Burhinus; species Burhinus oedicnemus. Next base: position 419,371 of record VFFE01006217.1, read on the forward strand.
GAGGGGGAAAAACTCCCCTTTATATCCTTTATTCCACATCTTCCTTTTATTTAGTGATCTAATCCATAGCTGTGTTATACTGAGCTGCTGGAGAGAGACTCTCCTCCTGCCATGTGTCAGAGTTTATCTATGAATGTGCAGAAGGACTTGGTGTATGGAAACTGGAAAAACCATAAAAAGGATGGATGCACAGCATTTCCCTGTCCAGCAGATACAGCTGGTACTATAAAATCCTGGATTGCAAGGTTTCCTCTGAGTGTTTGCTTGTACTGAGTTGTGTTAGGGCTGCTGAATAGGCCAGACATAAGCACATTTTTGTGGTGCTGGTTTTTCCTCTTTTTAGATACCTGCACTGTAAGACCTGACTTGACCCGAGATCATGGATTTTTAATTGGATGGTTGCTGCTCACCAGGACTGCTTTGGAATAGCCAGTTACGAGGTGAAAAGCCGTGCCTCCTAGTATCATCTCTGGGGCCATGCAGATCCCTGCAGCTACCTCTTCCTGCAAGACTGTCAGCTGAAGATTAGCAAATACTACAGTGAGTGTTTGAGATTCAGCAGAGGAAGCAGAGAAAAGCGGGGGATACAATCCCAGCAAGCTGTAGTAGGGCATTGACTGCTGTGCTTCCACACCCCATCCTTCCCAAGTCGGGTACAAGCAAGTTCTCCTCCATGTAGTGCACTAGGATCTCTTCCAGTCTCCTGCAGCTTCCTGTCTAGTCCATGGGGATAATTTCCTCCCTAAGGCCCTGCAAAGGGAATTGAATTAGTCAGGGGTGTGGATTTTTTTATTCCCCCCCACCCCCCTCGCCCCCTTCAGTGCCTTGTTAACCTCAGAGCCAGGTCAAAGAGGGTCTAGTTGGCAGGTTACTAAACAACTATTTATATTTTCCCCTCTAGCTCTTACGATGGGCTGCACTTGAGTGAAGCTGACATCCCAGGAATTCTGCCGCAGTACTATGGAGCTGGTGTGGTGGTGGACAGTCAGTTGTGACAGTCAGTTGTTTTATCTTTCAGAATTTGCTTTTTTCCTTCAGAACATGGAAACATCTGTTTTTTTATGGTCTGTCCTTTTTGATAAGCTCTCTTCAGCTAAAGCACTTATCCCTGGGAGGGCAGAGTTTGAATGTTACAGCTATGAATGTTTTTGTAAATGTATATAAATGCTTCAATTCAGGTGCTTCAACTAGTTTTCAGAAAGGCTGATAGCAGTTTAATTGCTATGGCTACGGTGAGTTCGATTTTTAATTGATTTTTTTTAACGCGCACTAGTTTTAGTTCTGTTTAAGTTATTGCCACTGATGTTAAGGTTTTAGCCTCACTATTTTTTAAGCTGGAAGGGGCAATTATGTTAATACCAGGATCTTTAATGCCAATGTGTAATATTTGTAGCCACCTGTAGATGGTGATATGCGCCACTCCATGCCTTGGCGGCGCTGGATCCCGCTCCCCATCCACCTGAACGAGTGAATTGCCAGGCTGGACGAATTGCATTTAATATCCTTATTTTTATTTTTGTGAACATGTGAGATAACCTTGAAAATCTTTCCATGTCCAAAGCAACTTGGCCTCACCTCGGTTAGGGTAAGTTGTGTGTGGACTTGTCCTGATCCTCGGTAACTTGCAGAGGTGTTAGTCTTTTATAGTAAGCCAGCAGTGGGTGCAGTTTAAGGTAGAATACAGGTTATATGAGGCTTATCCACTTCTCATCTGCCCCCCACAGCTGAGTTCGTGTGTGTACATGTTTACGAAATCAAAGCCAGGCTTTGCATGGGATCCTAGAATCTCCTGCCAAAGCACGGGCAGCCAGCCCTAACGACTGTCCTTGCTGCTTCCCCATACAGGAGAGGGTTTGCAGCTTGTTGGAGAAACTGGTTGGAGAAAACTGGTGGTTGGTGGTGAGCTTAGTGGTGGTAATGAATTGTACCTCAGTTCTCGTACGTGATTTCATGGTGGTTCTGTGCTGATGTGAAATTATTGTTTTTTTCCTGGCTGCTTGAGTGGAGCCCACCCTACTTGTCTTAGTTGTACTGGTGTATGAAGATGCGCTGATGTAAAAGTAAACAGCAGCACTTCTTGGGGTTCTTGAGGAATGACACACATCCAGTGTCACACAGCAAGCCCGTCCCAGAGCCAGCAACAAAACCGTTTGTCCTAGAGCTTTGATCTAATTGCTAAACTGAACTCACAGCGCAGCAGGCAGCAAATACAGCCCGGACAGCACAGCGCAGCTCCCTGCGTTGCCAGTCTGACTCATCCGCTGCCTCCTGCTCCCTTGTTTATGCCTGTTATTTTTGTGTCCCCTTGGAAATGACCCTGATGAACAACAACGGCCAAGGCCTCTTGCATTTGTGGCAGCAAAACTTCAGCTGAGCCGCTGGGCTACTGAAAAAACAGATTATTTGCCTTCCGCGGGTATTTGTTACCGGTGCTGTGGTGCAGAGGCCAGAGGGAGGGCTGCAGGGGTGTAGCAGGCTGGAAACGGTGTCAGGGAGCTTCCTTGGGCATCTCTCCAGCCCGGCTGGAAGAGGAGCCGCTCGCCTCCCCTCCCGGCGAGGGTTGGCGAGGACCTGGGGAGAGGATGGGGCCCGAGTTTTGTGCAGAACAGAGACCGGAGGGGTGCCCGCTGCCTCCTTTTTGGGAAGAGGGTCGGGTTTTGCAGCGCGGTGCCGGCCGGAGCCGTGCTGAGCCCAGCGCAGGTGAGGCGGGCAGGGTCTGTGTTCGTGGGACAGGGGCCGGGCGGGCGCGAAGCCGTGTCTGGCGTGTCGGTGACACCAGCCCACAGCTGCTCCCCGGCGACTCCAATTGCCGGCGGCCAGGAAGTGAGATCACGGCTCGGGCGGTTTAAGGGAGGCCGGGAGCCAGCGGACACCCGGCAGAGGAGTCCGCTCCCCACCCCGAGCGGGATCCCCGACCCGCTGCCATGGGCCAGGGCGGGCTCCCGGCCCGCCTGAGGCTGGCCTGCTGCCTGCTGCTGCTGGGGGGCTCGGGGGGCCTGGGGAGCCAAGGGACAGCACGGGGGCCCCGGGAAGAGGAGCGGGGCCCCGTGGCAGAGGGGGGACCGTGGGGCAGGGCGAGGTACGAAGCCGTGAAGAAGCACTTGGGAGCTGCGAGTGCGCTCTCCAAGCAGTATTGGCAGTACCTGGCGTGCAAGGTGTGGCAGGAGGGCTGCGAAGAGGAGGAAGAGTCCAGTCCCAGGCCAGGTAAGCACCTTCCTCCTTTCTCTCCCATGCCTAGGTTCTAAACACCCCGCTTCCCCCAGCACGGGGGGCTGTGCCCCCAGCTCCTGTGGATGCTGTCCTTCCCTTCCCAAGGGTCGCTGCCCTGGACATCTCCCTCCTCACTCAGCATACCCCGGGTTGCCACAAACACGTCTCTCCGTGCCCGCCTGAGCCAGCTGCTGCCCACCGTGTGCTTATTCCCCCTCCCCACAGCCCAGGCTGCCTGGTGGGGCGGTGTCTGATCCCCTGCACCTGGGAGGGGGGCTGCCACTAACCGGGCTCAGCTGAGCATCCACACAAAATACAAAAAAGACACTTGTTGGCACGTCTCTGCTTAGACCGTTGCCTTTTCCAGGCTGGAGCTTGCCTCTGGTGGGCCAGGATTACCTGGAGATCCTCTCTGCTTGGTACTGCAGCTTTGGCAAGTGCTGCAAGACAGGAGACTGCAGGATAGTCAACAATATCACAGGTAGGTGCTGCGCTGTACGTGGGAGGCCCCAAGCAGTGCTTGCCTCTGCTGCTTCTCCCTGGTGTCTTTTCTGTTGTTTGTTTGTGGGCTTTTTTTTTCTTTCAAAGTATGTTTTAACAAGCAATGTAAGTAAAGGGCATTTCTGAGAAGGGTGCTGAGCCAGTGGGAAGGCGAGGGGCTGAGCTAAGTCCTGTTTCCCATTATTCATTTGCAGTTGTGATACTGCAAGAGAGTTTGCTCCTTTACTGTACGGCATATCTGCTCTGGTTTGCCAGGAGCCCTGTGTTCATCCAATAGCTCCCAGGCACATTCAGTGGGATCCAAACTGGCCCAGTATCCAGCCCGAGGTCAGCAGGGTACACAGAGAGCTGCGTTTAAGCCCCACGCAGGTGGCATTGCATTTTGCTGGCCCTGAGACTTCTGGTATCCATACCCTCTGCTGGGAGCTTGTGAGGGCCTGTGGGCTTCAGTGTTCTCTGCAGTCGTCAAATACCTCCTCCCCTTCCCAAAGGGAAAAAAGGAGTCAGTGGAAGATCTGTGTCTTTATGCAGGCAGGGTACAGGCAGTCTGCCTCATTAACCCTGTGGCTTTAACGCCACTTCAGACTCTTCTTCCACAGGCAGCCCCACCAGCAGGGCTGTGCGGGCCTAGTGCCTGACACATTATCTCCTTTTATTCCCACCTGCAGCAGCAGCAGCAGCTGAGCTCTGGCTGTCTTTCCTGCAGGGCTAGAAGCAGACCTCAATGGGCAGCTCCACGGGCAGCACTTGGCCAAAGAAGTTGTCATCCAGGCGATGCAAGGGTTCCTGCAGAGCCCGCAGCCACAGAAGCCTCTGGTCCTCTCCTTCCATGGCTGGTCTGGCACAGGCAAGAACTTTGTGGCTCGGATGGTGGCCAGTCACCTGTACCGGGATGGGTTGAAGAGTGAGTGTGTCAGGGTGTTCATCTCACTCTTCCACTTCCCCCATCACAAGTATGTGGACTTGTACAAGGTGAGAACCAATGACATGGTGTTGCTGTGGTGATGGTGAGTGTACTGGGTCTCGCTGGGATGGAGTTCATTTTCTTCACAGCAGCCCATATGGTGCTGTGTTTTGGATTTGTGAGTAAAACAGTGTTGATAATACGCTGGTGTTCGGCTACCGCTGAGCAGTGCTTGCACAGCCTCAGGGCTTTCTCCTTCTCCCACTCTGCCCTCCCAGTCAGTAGGTAGGGGGTGCACAAGAAGCTGGGGGAGACACACACACTAGGCAGCTGACCCCAACTGACCAAAGGGATATTCCATGCCATTTGATGTCATGCTCAGCAATAAAAGCTATGGGGAGGGAGTTTTGGGGTAGGAAGCTATTGCTCAGAGACTGGCTGGACATCAGTGGTAGGTGTGAGTGGTTGTCTTTTCATCACTTGCTTTGATTTCTTTCTTTCTTCTTCCTCTTTCCTTTGCTTGTTAAACTATCTTTATCTTGACCCACACGTTTACTTGCTTTTGCTCTTCCTCTTCTCTGCTCTGTCCTGCTGGCTGGGAGGGAACGAGCAAGCGGCTGTGTGGTGCTTAGCTGCCAGCTAGGGTCAGCCCACAGCATCCAGGCTCAGCCCCTGCACGATGGTCTGGTGGCAGTGGCTGCTGCTGAGCTTCTCACACTCCTCCCTGCTGCTCTGCAGGCTCAGCTGAAGAAGCAGATAAGCGAGACTGTGCAGCTCTGCAAGCAGTCCTTGTTCATCTTCGATGAGGCAGAGAAACTTCATTTCAGCCTCCTGGATGCCATCAAGCCATTCATGGCTCACTATGACAACAGGGGCGAGGTGGATTACCGGAGATCCATCTTCCTGTTCCTCAGGTGATTTCTGGGACCCTAAAGGGATGGGGAGGAACAAAGTGATGGAATTTATTCCCTGAGGTGTTGCGTTGTGAGGGGCTCAAGCTGCAGAAGAGGGGAAAGAGATGTCTAGCTCCTCCAAGAGGTGGTTGGCTCCATGGTCAGTTTTGCTTATTGGTGCTGGGCATCCTGCCTGGGTACGGGGCATTTGCAGGAGGAGCTGAGGTCCAGCCTATCTGGGACACCTGAGCCACTGGCTAGGCTTTGAGACAAGGAACCAGTGAGAGTCAGAGCTAGCGTGGTGTCCCCCTGCACCCTGGACAGCTGAGCAGGGAGATCCCATACTCCAGGGAGCAAAGCTGGGGCTGCAGGTCTTGGTGGGAAGTTCTTGTGCAGTGTGGCACTGTTAGCTGGGAGTGGGAGGTGGGGAGTTCCTGCCGCCTGGCTGTGGCTGCAGGCTGAGGTGCCATCCATCTGCTGTGCTGTGAGGGCTGATCCTGGCTTCAGCTCACCCTGTGGCTTAGTGATTGGAGGTTGGTTCCTTTCCCATCCAGAGGGAGAAAGGTTTTCAGCATATGTGCACCCCAGTGCTGTCCCTGACCCAGGCCTAGGTGGGACACGTCTAGGGGGAGAAGTGGGACATCTCAAAACAGAGATGTGAGGTAGGCACATGCCTGAAGTAGCCAGTGAGAAATGCAAAGGAGAGACAAGCATCTTGGGCCCCCTTCAGTTTAGGATTTACAGTCTTCAGCTTGGCTCTGGCAAGAGGTGTTCCCACAGCCTAGAGGTGGGCAGAGCATTTGTTCTCCATCTCCCACCGTCCAGGCGAGTGTTCTAACCTTCAAGCTTGGTGGTTCCACAGGGAAGTTTCTTTGCCCGTGAAAGACCTGTATCTGTCCTGGGTGCTTGTGGAGCTTGACCACATTTGAGTCCTACCTGTGTGGGCCTCTGGCAGGAGCCATGGTGGAAGGGGCAGATTCTCCTTTGTTGCTCAGGACAGGGTCGATGCGCTGCTGGCTGCGCTGAGCTGACCTTGTGTACTACCTGGCAAGCCGTGCAGGTGGAGGGGGGCGACGTCAGCCCCTTGGTGCCACCAAAGAGGGGAGCAGGGTGCCCTGAACTACAGCAACATGTAATCCTGGGGGGGGTTTCATCATACCTGGTGGCAGTGTCACACAGACCTGTTACTGGAGAGCTGGCTCTGCCCCAGGGTTCCTTTGGCCGCTGGCCTGGTTGTGCAGCTTTGGCCGGGTTTGAGTGATGGGGATGGGGTGCGGCTGGTTGCCTGTCCTCAGTCAAAAAGGCCTGTTTTTCCCATGGGCTGGGTGGGAGCAGAATCAGTACAAGCTGTTTCACCACCACAAGGCAGTGGGGGGGAAACAGTGGTGGCTTTTTAATTTTGCCTCCCCTCCGTTTGAGGAATGGGTCCAGAGCCTCTGACTCAGGAGGAAAGATGGGTGCAAGATCTGTGCCTCTCAGTGTCTCTCTGCCTCCCACCTACACAAGCCCTGCAGCCAGCTGGTTCCCAGTATCGCCAGCTTACTGGTGGCAGGGCGCTCAGGGCTGGGGCTGTTGTCTGAGGCTGTTACAAACCCCTCACCAGCACGCAGGGGCTGCCTGGCCTTGAACTGCTTTCTGAGATGAGGGGCTGCCCAGGAGCCTTAATGACAGTCAGGACCCATGTCCCCCACCATGTCCAGAGGAGTCATCGCATGGGAATTGCGCTGCTTTTTCCCGCAGGCAGTGAATGCTTTGCCAAGTCCTGGGCTGCCACTAGAATCCCTGCCCTGGACCTTTACTTCTAGTGGGACTCCAGCCATGTGCTCTGCCCTCCAACTTGGACGTTCAGGGGTGGCTTGTTGAGAGTTTGATGTTGAGCCAAGTGTCACCTGTGAGGTCGATGGCATCCAAGCCAGGACAGGGGACTGATAGAGATGGAGGATTCTGCTGGCTCCTGGTCCCACCCTGGGAGGGAAAGCAGCTGCCCCAGGGTCTGGGCTGACAAGATGGAAGATAGCTGTATAGACTCCTATAGAAAGGGGCTCTTTGGGAAGAAAGCTGGTTCCTCTGCAAATGATCCTACGTGGTAAATCCTTCATTGCTAACAATTGGTGAGGCCTGTTTGTAGGCTGCTGGCCGCTCTCAGCAGTTCACCTCTGGGGGCACAGTTGAGTGACTTCCCTTCTGTCTGCAGCAATCTCGGCGGCAACACCATCAATGAGGTAGCTCTGGACTTCTGGCGAGCTGGCCGGGCACGGGAGGAGATCTCCATGGAGTTCCTGGAGCAGCGGCTGCGGCTGGAGCTGCAGGAGCCTGCAGGTAAGAGCCAGGCTCGCTTGCGGGGTGGTGTGGGCAGGCTGCCCGCAAGCTTGCCCTTCTGCCCCGGCCTGGGGCCTTGCTTACACAGTCCCATTCACCTTGTGCTGCACGAGTGTGTGTGTTGTGGAACAAGCCTTTATTCCATCCCCCACCCTGGAGTTATTTGCAACTTGAGCCCCTTCCTTCATCCACATTAGCACAGCCCCAGGAGCACAGCGCACCGCTGCAGCAGCCAGGGACGCCAGGAGGGAGCTGTGAGTCCTTCTTGCTCCCTTCAGCCCTGAAAATGGCCAGGTTGCGAGAGGCAGCCTAACACCGCAGGGAAGTATCAAGGCTTCTCTGGAAATTCAGGCTTCTCTTGGCCTGAGGTGGGCAAGCTGTGGGGATGTTCTGTGTCCAGACTAAGTGCTGGTCAGCTCTTCACAAGTGGAAGGGGGTCTCTCTCCTACCACATATGGCTGGATGAGCCAAGACAGCCCCCCACCCCCAAGAGAGAAGGATGCCAGCTCTCAGGTGAAGCTTCTCAAGTTTTTGCCTTGCTTTTTGCTACAGAGAATGGTTATGCCCGCAGCCACCTCCTCGAAGAGAACCTCATTGATTTCTTCGTGCCATTCCTGCCTCTGGAGTACCACCATGTGAAGCTCTGCACACGGGATGCTTTCCTGGCCCGTGGACTTCCCTACACCGAGGCAGCCCTTGACGAGGTGGCCAGGATGATGGTGTTTGTCCCCAAAGAGGAGAAGCTTTTCTCTGCACAGGGATGTAAATCTGTATCCCAACGCATCAATTACTTCCTTCCTTGAACACCAGGTGGGAGGACTACACCAGTGGTGACAGTGGTTCTGCACACTAGGAGCTGCTCTCCTTGCACAAGGTCGGGCAAGCAGATTACCCAGCCGTGCACTTGCACAGGGACAGAGACTTAACGCCTTGTTACTCGGAGGGCTGTTTGCAGGGAAGGAGGTGCACCCCACCCAGCCTTACTCGTGGGACATGGGGACAGCCTGTGCTTGGTTGTGTTTGAAGTCTGTCCGGTATTTTAAAGTACCTTCTTTTAGCAGGTAGTAACCTGAAGTGGTGGTTTGGTTGTGCTGACAGATGCTTTGTTTCATGTGAGCGGGGATGTCCAAGTCCTTGGTTTGTTACCGTGTAATGAAGGCCTTGGACACACCGGTCCCGTTGAGACAGCCCAGCAGAAGCCATGTCCTCATCCTGGTCCCCGCTTTTCTCTGTCACTTTACAAGATTGCACAGAACTCTTTTGCTGGAGTTGAGGGTTTTTTTCGCTCCTCTCCTGCATTCATGTGGGGTCTGCCACTCAGGGACACGTGTGTGAAGTGTCATGGTTTGTGGAGGGAGGCCATTGCGTAGAGAAAATGACTGAATAATCTCCTCTGGAGATGTCAAATCCATAGCCTCTCACTTTGGAGTGTCCCTCTCTCGTTGGAGTCTTTCATTGCATGGAAGTGCCTGCAGGGATGAGGTGAACTTCTGCCGAAATAATTTTTCTAAGCGGTTTGGTGAAGAGCCTGCTTGTTTCACTGCAAAATGAAATACGGGAGACTAATTCTCCTTTCAAGGGCAAAGGGCAGTTGAGGAGGATGGTGACTGAAGAAATAGGCTACAACTGAAGTCAGGTTTTCAGGGATGCAGTAAGCTTGGGATTCCCCCCCCCCAGTGTGTCGCATGCTGTGGTTTTTCTGGCTGGTATCAGCATTACTACACCAAGGGGCTGTTTGCTGTCTGGGTACCTGCCAGGTGATAAGTACGTTACAGCAGGACCAAAAAATTTCAACAGTGTTACAGGAATTGCTTTGTGACCTCTAGGTCAAAACTCCCTTCCAACACCACTTGGGCTGGGGCGATGAGGTGACACAGCACGTGCCAAGGACAGGGCTTCACTCCAGGGACACCCCACGTTTTGGACCTTTGATCTATTTGAAGCTTTGAACCTCTCTGCGCTGCCAGTGATGAGCAGCACGACCTCTGGGAAAAGATTGACCAGACACACTTACTACTCCTGCAGACTTTGAGTTTGTGATTCCCGGCAGGCACGCTGGCTCTGTTATCTAACAAAGCTTCATAGTCCAAGGCAGGAAGATGAGCCAGCTGCTTTCTTACTGCTCGGCTGATGCAAAGTTGTCTCTAGACTGGACCTTAGGGCCTGTGCCGGCGTGCACTATTAGCAGGCATTTCTTAGACTTGGTTTATCTCTTTCTTAATCACAAGTGTCAAGCCTCAAGCTTCAGCCTGGGAAAGCGTAGCGGGAGATGTGCCCAGGGAAGGGAGGATGCAGCCCCACACAAGGACAAAACTTGGCTTGTTTTTTTTATCACCTGGGCAGAAAGTTTAGAAAGTTGTTAGTTGAAGGTTAGTTGCTTAGAAGGTTGTATAAACCAGGATAACCTATGATTTTTTTTAAAATAGAAAAGAATTTTGAGCTGTCCGGGTTAGACTGATGCTGTTTGGAGTGGAAGGGAGTCAGTTTGTCAGCCATTTCCCCAGCGCGGGGCTGGTATGAAGTTGGCACGTTAAGCAGTTCTTACTCTGTTACTGATTAAGGAGGTGGTGGTGTTACTAATGAGGGCAACTATCAAACTGATGACGCAAGACTCTGCGCTTTGCCAGGTCACACTCGTGTATGTTTGAGAATTGAGCGTTTGATTATGCAACGCCAACAGCAAGCACCGCTCTCCTCTGACCACTCCACGGCAATGTTAAGTTTGATTTTTAAAGGCATAAATAAAGATACTGCTTTTCTTTGCAATCTGGCAGAATTAAATGATTTCCCTTTTTAACAGGTTTATAATAATCTTGTCTTTTCTACTCAAAATAACAAACTTCAGGTTAGTACTGAGCAGCTTCAGATAGTCCTTAAGAAAAAAAAGCAACATACGTTCAAGTGTTTTTTGCCAATAAAATATTGCAACCTTTATTTAAAACAAAATGCAAATTGGCAAAACTTTGTGGAACGACAGGCAAAGAGGCCCTTCAAAGGGCCTTATTTACATCAAGTTTAACACTGTTCGCAGTTCACAGTCAGACAATAGTGAGAGAATTAAATTAGAAAAACAACCAAAATATATTACAATAACAATTAAAAACAGAAACAGTTGACAACACTGGTAGAGTGATTGGTGATTAACGTGTTTCATTTTAATCCATTCCTGCCCTCAATGAGTTCACTACTGATGCAAACAGCGTGCTGAGCTGATCGGGCTTTACCTCCCGTGCACAACAGACACATTTGGAACAATGACCTCCTTTGGTACAGACATTTCTTATCGTGTAGGTATTATAAATAAGTCAGGTGTCCCATAACCTCTTCTTTTCTACCACCAGGGAGTAGGCTGAAGGTTTTGTTCTACACTGCAGGCAAGTGGAGTGCTACCCCACTGCCCACCCATGCTAGATGGTGCCACTTGCACTGAAGCGGGAGGTTTCCAAGCATGCTGTAGTTGCTACCCTTCGGTTTTCCTGCCAGCTACTGATTAGCAGCAGGGCTGGGCTAAGTGTTTTAAAAGAGAAGACAGCAGCCTGATACATTCGCAAAAAAGATCTTCTGGATTCACGAGTGCTTGTCACAGCTGCCGCTGCCAAGAGCGCCAACAAGCAAAATGCAGAGCACCTCAGCTGCTGGGGAACCCTGCCTTAGGTAAGCGGTACAGACATCAGGGTCTGGATTTCTTTACTCTATGACTGCACAGCGTAACCCATCCTACCTGCTCACACACCTGCGGCCTTTTAGGGAGGGGCTGCTCTGTTAACGCAGCAGTTTTGGTGCAGCTCTTGCCCCACACTGTGGGGTTTAGTTCCTGCTGCCTGCAGAGCCATGTGCCATAAAACTCTTGCATAAGCACACCTGACAGGATGTCAACATGCGTGTGTTTCACTGTGTCTCACTGGACGAGGCCAGTGGTGGTCAGGAGAAGTGTCCTGTGTGGGGAGAACGGGAACAGAGAGCCCCCCACTTCCCCATTGTGTTCTGCATCACCACCGCTGCTCCATTCAATTCTGCTTTCCCAGCGGCTAAATTTGATGCAGTCCCAAGACCCAGGCTCTTAATTCAGCTTCACACTAATGAAGAATATAATTAAACTGAAGTGCTGCCAGTCAGACAGCTGAGTGCACCACTTCTGGGGTTAAAAAGGGTATACAGTGCAGAAAGAAAAGAATTGCACCTGTGAGTCAGCTAATTCCCCACAGTAGCTAGGAAGAGAAAGTGCCCCACGTCAATTCACTTCTGTGAGTGCATGCTTTGTGCTTGGCATTACCAGGCCCTACGTGATGCCATCCCCTGTTGCAAAGAAGACTACTTTAAACTCCAGCCCATACTAGTGCAAGTGAGAGAGCCCGGCATCCTTACCCCACAAGGCCTTCTGACAGTGGTGAGGAAAGGAACCACAGTATGAGTTTATGCCTTGTTCCCTACCCTAAACGATGGAGCAAGAGGTGCTCTTCACTGGGACAAATAACGGGGTTTCACCGTCCTTACATTACTTTGAACATACTGTGCAAGGCTGAAAGCAGAGAAGCTGTTACAGTAGAGACCTTTAAGGCTGAACAGAAAGCCAAACCGAACAAAAGGGAGAAGGAACGGTAACAATTTTAGGAGAGTAGCTGTGGCAGGAAGAACAACTGAATGGTAATTTACAGCAGCACCAGCTTTCCCAGATACCATCCTTTTGCTATCCTGCCAGAGGGCAGGGGAGAATTCCAGTTTGGGAATGAAACACTGTTGGGCAGCAGAAGCAGCAGTTATTCTGCAGTGTCCTATTTAGGGGAAAAAAAAAAAAATAGCGTCAAGTCAGCACTACTTCTGCCACCATCTGCCTACCTGAGGTGAGTAAGACAACAGGTAAGAGCAGAGAAAATGCTCTCCGTAGGAGTGATGACAGGCAAATCCCCTAATTCCACTGTTCTGTGTTTTCCCTCCACTGGAGGGATCAGAACTGAATGAGCTTCTGTGTTGCCCACAGAGGTTGTGGAGTCTCCATCCTTGGAGTTGCCTAGACGTGGTCCTGGGCAGCCTGGTCTAGAGGGCCCTGCCTGAGCAGAGGGGTTGGACAGGATGACTTTCAGAGGTCCCTTCCAACCTCAGCCATTCTGTGACTCTGTAAAAGCAGATGGCTGCTTCAGCTGTGTTACTGCCCTCTGCCCTGTCCCACTGCCCACCACCTCTGCTATGGGAGAGGAGAAACCAGGTGCCACCTGAAAGGAAGCAGGGATGACCAGTGGAGAGGAACCAGTCCTTCATTGGGGCACAGTTAGTTTCTTCAGAAAGGGCTGAAAGAGGGGAGTTTTAGTAGTTGGAAATTCCAGGACTTGTTTGCTATTCTATCACTTTTGCTGGAGCTTTTCTGGAAGACTGGCACTCACCAAAAAAAAGGCTTTCTTTCAAAGTACTCATCAGAACTGGACTAAAAGCCTTAAAATTTCCTGGTTAAAATACCTTTCCCCTGAGAATCACTTCAGTTTCAGTCTGTTTGTCCTAGTCTGAGTAGTAGTACAATGATGAAACCATGCGATTGTCTGCCAGGACAAACAAGACCTGTCCTTCTGCCCCGAAGAAAGCTCCCATGCCTTTTCAATTCTTTTGATTGTTTGAAAGGCCATGTGAAGCAATACCACAAGCCGCCTTCCCTTTGCAGGTCACCTTTCCAAAAGCAGTTAGTTTGGTGTGCAGCGATGCACACCTTCAATAAAGATGACTGAAAGAGATAAGGTAAACCACAAAAGCCCTTGGTAAAGTCTACAAGATACCAGTTTGGTACTCTGCCTTACGGCTGCGCTGAGCGTTGCTGTGGAAGAGCCCCAGCACAGCCTCCCCAGCCCCACTGACCTGAGGGCTGCAGGAGAGCCTGGGCAAGCTGAAGATCCTACTGCAGAACTAGACAGCAGGCTTTGTTGGGTACTGCTAAGTCAGGATGAGTAACCCATGCTGGACTTTTCATTTGTCTCCACTTAGGTACCAGCACACTGGAGTAAAACTGATTTGTAGGAATAATTAATTCACTTTAATGCCTGTCAGTTGGGGGGGGTGTTGCTGTTTGTTTGTTTTTTCCACCATTTCATTACTTGGACAGTGAAGCTTAACGTGGTCCATTTTACCTCACATACTGCTCCACTAGTGTGAATTCATACATCCTGATGCAACCTTGTTTACCACAGACCAGATATAAAATGAGGGTTCTGACACACCAGCCCATTTCTAAAGATTTTTTCAGGCTAATGTCTCGCTATGTTCCATGAAAAAAACAGGGACATGCGCTGAGGCAGCCCAACCTACTTCCAAGCACCACCAGGGCAATGGTTCTAGACAGAAATGGAAGTGCCCATCTTCTAAATTCACACCTGTGCCCCAGCTCAACTCTAAATGCTCAAACTAAAAGCAGCACAGTCACACTTTAAAAACAAGTTAAAAAAGCGGTTTAGCCAAAAATAAAAGATTTAAGGTGCAAAGCAAGCCAGACCCTCTATCACCACCAACAGTGTGAAGTGAGCAGCAGCATGCAGGGTAATGTGTATTTGGAGTCAGGTATCAGGCTTGTTTTCTTCCTCTCGCAAATCAACAAACAGTTAGTTGAGGTCTTCCTACTTGCCAGTACACTTACATCTCGGGGAGTTGTGTGTACACACAGCAGACAGGCTTTTTGAGGCCACAACAGTCTACAAAGAGCACTAAGACCAAGGAAGACAACTTCAACCACACAACTGCTTCCATTCTGGGATTGTCGGTAGGCATCAGACATCAGAGACTATAACCCAGCGGGAGCTCTCCAAGGCAGAGCTGTAACACTTGTTGTCACATCTCAGGCAGAGGAGTGCACAGTTTACACGCACGTTCCCTACGCCACACCATGAGATTCTGGTCTAGCCTTTAAAATACAGGAATAAATAAAAAAAGATGGCTGTGATTCCCCTGTGTGCTGATGTACCTAAATCACCTTCATCTGCAGGGAAGCTGAAAGCCTGCAAGACCAGTAAGCACTGGACCAAAGCCCAGGAAGCCATCAGTGTGAAGTGTTAATGTTACGCCAAGAATAGGGACTGGTCCAGGGAATCCTGCAGCAGTGAAGGTGTGTGGTGGGCAGGCGAGGCTGTACTTTCTGGCTCTCCAGCTGGCCCTGCAGCGCTGTGACTGCTGAAGGTATGGGGAGAACAGCCAGGGGTGGCGGAGGGTCTGCCTTACCTACCATGGGTCCTCAAGGTGATGAAACTGAATTGGGGAGTCAACCTGGTAACAAGTTAAAAACAACCTAGAGCTTAAAAAAAAAAAAAACCCAAACCCACCCACCCCAATAACAACACTGGCAAGTTGTGCAAGAGCCCCAAACTACTCACAAAAGACCATCAAGCAGCACCCGTGCTAGACCACTAGAAGTATGTATCAACTGAGCAAAGGCTCTGTGGTGGGGAAGGGGGTATTCCAGTGGTAAGTCTGCCCAGCATCCCTGATGCTTCCAATACAACGAAGATGAGAACATGTGGTGGATGAGGTGGACAGGAGGGAAAAGGGATAGTTTCATATATTAACTAATTTTGCAGTTCTCATTACAGCAGCAACAGCGCTGTGGAAGTAAGCCATCTGGGCTAGTGCATCCACCTCCAGCAGCTCTGAATACTGTCAGTGCATTAGACCTTTCCCCCAACCGCACGCGACTTCCCCTTTCACAGCTACTCCAGCTCAGACTGCTCGGCCGTTGGTACCAACAGAGCCCCAAGTGCCTTTCCCTTGCCTTGTCAGGAGGCCAAAACATGCGTTAGTGCAGACGGGAGGATCTGTATAGCCGAGTGGCCTGCAGCCACTCCAGTACTCCAGCTATCACGTATCAAACCATCCTTCCCAGAGCAATAACCTGCCATCGATTCTCCTGCCTCTCCCAGGGACGAGCAAGGAATGTCCTTCCCTTGCCATACCAAGCAGATCTGACTGACTAGGTAGGGACAAATACTTGATGTTCTGCCCCTTACAGCTTTAATCTACCCTCTCCATCCCCATTTTTTGAGATGAACCTGTAAACGTGAGGAGAACTCAGTGATCTGAGGTACTTCACATACTCAAGTATCAGTCTTTCCTTTTGAAAGCATCAGTACAGAAAAAAGTCCCCCCCTCCCCGTGTGTATTTCTCTTACCCAGATTGACAGTAGCTACCTTTGCACCACATCGCTGATTTCTTGGACACATGACAATAAGTTATTAAGGACGGGGTTTGCCCCAGGGACGCTAGCAGCTGTTGAGGACACCTGCAGTTCCTGCAGGCTGAGTTCCAGTTTGCTCACGGCTTCCCGGAAGGCAAATTTGTTGCGTGTATGCGGGATACAGTCCACGTAGCCTGAGCAGTAATCCAACAGCTGGTGCCCTGTGTCCACCAGCTGGCTGTTTGGTGTTGGCTCGGCGATGGCACTCGAGAGAAGATCTGCGCACTCCAGCAGTGCTTCCTTGCTGATTTTGTCTGCGGAGATTTTCTCAGCTGCCTGTTTGGTCTTTCTTAGCGCTACTTTTGTGCCAGCCGTGCCATTGGCCATTTTCACTGGGGAGGTGGAAGACGATGACAGAGGCACTTGAGGTGGAGGCATCACAGGCCTCCCAGATTTTCCACCAACAGGTGCTGCTGCTGCTGCCTTCTTACTCCCTTCGCTTGATTCCAGTCCTTGCTGCGCTCCCGCCACGTTGCTCAGCTCTTCTGCTGCATCTGAGCAGGCAGCTGGCTGTTGTAGGAGCCTCATCACTGGTGGTGGAGGTGGAGCACACTTTGGTTTTACCCGTCTGGGCCGGTCCCTGTCGCCGGAAGAAGTGACCTGATGCTCAGATAAGAGCTTAAATTTATTACCCTGAGAGTCTGTGCCAATGAGCTGCACGTCTGCTGGAGTGTGTTTTAGAGTGGGTGAGATTAGGACTGGCACTTTATGGTTATGAGTGGTTGGAAGTATTGCTGCAGCCTTTACTGGAGATGACCACCCCAGTCTCTCGCCATCCTCAAGGGCCCCTTGCCGTGGGCCACTGTTTTTTTCTTTGCCCTTAGGAGCTGCTGCTAGCCCTGGACCCTCCTTTTCTTCTGACCCGGAAGGGGTTCGGAAAGGGAGAGCTGTGGCACCCCTTGGCAAGAGTTTTGCTTTTGGTCTCTCTCTGGTCAAAGCAGGGCCTTCTTCAAATCTTTTGGGAAGCAGGTCATTGGCCCTCCCCGTGCTCTCATCGGGCTGAGAGGAGGTGGACACTGTCCGTTCCAGCTGGATTTTTGACCTCTGGGAATTTCTGGGAAGGGTCATTGCCATCCTATCCTGCTCTGGAAGCCCTGAGGACATGGAAGATGTAGAGTTTGACCTTGGAAAAGGCTTTGAAGCATCTTCATTGCCAGTGGGTTTTCCTGCTCGTAAACCCAGTGTCTTTTTAATCAAGCGTGGTGTAAAGAAACCAGTGATGCCCGACCACCCACCACCAGTGCTTACACCCCCACCACTGCTGGTACCAGTGCCATCATCACTGTAGAAGGTCCTCTGTACAAAGCCCCCGCCATAGCACTTCGGTGGCGCCAGGCTTGCATCCTGCTGTGTGGGAGCGAAAGAGAACCCATCCACATGCTGCAAGGAAGCAACAGATGAAAAGTTACCCGTCAGCTCATATTTCTTATGGGGCTGATTCTCCATCTCCCGGAAGGAACTGCTTCGCTTGGGAGGTGTGGGAGCATTCCTCTTCTTCATAAAGGAGCTGAAGAAGCCACCTTTTCTGTCCCTGGTGAAAGTGGTCTCTTTGGCATCCTCCAACAGGCTGCTGGGTGACTTGTCCCTCTGCTTGCGAGGCAGTGCAGGAGACCCACTTGTTGGCTGTGTGCTTCTGATAAAACCTAGACAGAAGAAACAAGTGTGAATCTGCAAAATCAATTTCCACTTCCACCTCCCTGTCCTGCAGTGGACTTTATGAGCCTGGCGTACGTAGCTGCCCAGGTTCTGCAGAGAGAGACTGAGAGCAGAAGTTAGCACTTTTATTTTTGTGCAAGGCTGGTGTGCTTTTGACTTTTTTACTTTTTTTCCGATACTGCATGCATGACATGCCTGCTGTCTATACTGAGGAGGCCACTTAGGAGAGAGTTCAGGAGGAAGTGAAGTTGCTTTTTTTCCCCAGTTTCTTATTGCCTTCCCGTAGTTTTTTTCTCCTTCCCCAAATATCGCAAGTATAAAAGAGAATCTCTTGTTGCATTGTCAACTTTAGTTTTGGAGCTGTCATTTTAAAAAAAGCAGCAAAACTAAATTTAAAAGAAAATAATACAATGGGATTTACTAAAGAAACATTGAACAAGCTGCAGTGTTTTCTATTTGCTAGTAAATAACTGGGCTGCTGAGGTGGCCAACAGCCCTAATGACACAGCAGCACAAAGCACCTTCCCATGTCACATTGTTCTGTTTTCTTCTGTTTCTTTGGCAATTTACGCCAGCAGCAAGCCTATCCCAGAACATGTGGCCTCACTGCCACTGTCCCACTGCCCATACCTGGTGCTGAGCTGGAGGCTGAGTGCTCCGCAGTATCTTGTGTTCCTTCAATGTTCTCCTTGTTCTCTGCCTGTTTCTTCAGTGTTCTAGTCTTGGAGGGAAGCATAGGTAATCGCGGCAAGTAAGGAACTATGGATGAGGAGGAGGCTGTTCTTCCAAGCTCTTCTGCTACCTCTGAAGGGAAAAAAAAAACCAAAAAGAGAATAGTTGGAACAGAGACCAGCATAGGAAGAGGAAAAGAAAATCTGGGTCCTTACTGCAAACACAGACTGGCAAGAAGAGATACATGACTGAGAAATACATGGTTTATAGATATAGTTTTTGCTCAAGTCCAGAGGTATTCAGGGTAAGATGTTTTTCATAATGCTTTCAAACTCACTTACATATTTATAAATTCAGAAAAAAACCCGCTAACAGTGGTAGGCTCTGTATATGAGGTCTGGTGCGAATCTAGCTCTCTGCTGGGTTAAGGGCTGCTCAAGAGCTTAAAGCCAGCACTGAATGCATTTGCCTCTGTTTTTAATTAAGGTGCCTCCTGTTGATGCTTCTGGGATCCCCCAAAAGTTGTGTCCTCTCTGGATCTGGATTTAAGCTGCTTTGCTTGAGGCAAAGCACTGCACTTCCCTCTTAGAAATGCATGTTTCCTTCCCAACATCAACACAAGGTATGTGACTGAAAAAAACCCGGAAAAAACCCACAATCTCCTGGTCGCACCAGGTTGGCATTTGTGTGGGCCACTTGATGTGCCTATTATAGATCTTCCCTGGTAGAATTCGATCTGGTGTGTTTTTTCTGTAGTAGGGAACTGGATGGATCAGCTTCATATTTAATTTAAAAATTTAGAAGATGCTGAGACAGTTCTGCTTGTCTGCTGTCTCATCACACTTCTCACCAGTATTTACCTCCTAATTGATTACATTTGAGAGTCGAGCTGCACAGATTCACTCCTAGAAGTGGCTAAGTAGAAAATCCAGAGACTAAGGCACACTCCTTGAAAATGAAAGCTGATAGAATAGTATTTCGTGACCCAATTGCTGCAGTCAGTAGTGGCCTGTGATATGCATACATCTTTCCCTCAGCATCACTCGCTATTCCTCACTCTTCAGTCTGGGAAACAAGAGGCTTCCTCTAATGGAGGAGACAATATTCTTTAAATTAATTCTTTGGCATCTTGGTGCTCAAATGAATTACTATACTGTCTCCTGCACTGGTATATGACTAAAATGTATTTAGTATTTATGCACGAATTAAGAGCATGTATTTGCAGACTTATATTAAGAAATTAAGTAAGGGACAAAGCCTCTCACAACCTCCACAGCTAGCAGATGAGCCTTAAGAGCCCATCCATAAGAGAGAGCTCTCTGGGGAATAAACTCCAGTACTGTTTCAGAAATAAAGCAACAGGGGCTCTCACCCTCTGAGATGCTTGAGTCGTGGAACATGGTTTCAAAGGCCTGGTGGGTCTCAGCAAAGGAAGGTCGGTCTGGTGGGTTCCACTTCCAACCTGCAATGGGAGAAAGCAGAGCAAGTTTCAATGCCTGAAACAGGTAGGAGATGATTTTTTTATTCTGTCCAAGGAGACAAAAAATATGTAGCTTTCTCAACTGCAGTCAGACTCTGATCTCCTACTATTAAACAGACTTTAAAGTAATTCACAGATATTAATTCATAGCATCAGTCAGTCACTCGACCATATCCTAACAAACAAGTCTTGACAGGAAGGAATCAATTCTAAAAATCCCAGCTCTCTGCCAACTCCACAGCTTTTTCTGATCTCCCCATCCTTCTTCCTGAATTTTTTCAGCAAAGGAGAATTCCATGTTTGCTACCCCAGCTGTTTGGACTGAACTCATCTAACCCAGTCACACATAACTGTGTGCAAAGCTCCAGGCAACATTCTGCTCACGTGCTCTTAATACTGAAATTCAGGCAGAGCCTTCCAAAAGCAGAATGTGTGCACCCTGTGGGGGAAAGAGGAAGGGAGTGCATTGATCTAAGATGGACCTTGGGAAGTTATCAAGGGTATCATGACGAAAAGTGTAATTTCTGTAGTTAGAAATCTGCACTAGGGGAATGTATTCTGGAATCACTATCTGTTGGTATCACCATGGGGTCTGGAAAGTGACTGGCATTCTGCTCATATTGGGTTGCATTAATATCATATGAATCCTCTGCTTTTGGGCTTTTGTCATCTTCCTGAAGGGTTTTTGAAGCAATATCCTTCATCATTACTCAGCTTTTTTGTTTCGTAACTCCAGTTCACCCTGACTTTCTTTGACATGCTGGGGATCCGGCATCACTGGAGACAGGCTGTAGAATGGCCCCTTAAGCCCTGGTTTGTCTGTCTTGTACATTGAGGGCCACAGAGATTGCTTGAGTTAGCACCACGGAGTCTCTTCCCACCCTGGTCACACTGACAAGGTCTCCCTGCTCAGAGCTGCTTACCTTACTCAACAGCACAGTCTGGTTTGCTCCCTAGATCTTCAGCCTTTTGCCCAATTTATTCTCTGCTATTGGGGGACTGAAGGAGATTGGCAATGCTCTTAAACTCTGTTGCTCTTCCTGCAGCACACTGTATCTTTTGGTCTCTTATTAGTAGACTTTCAATTTGTTATGGAGCATCAGGGAGCTTTTCATGGCCAACACAAAGCAGTGTGCTCAGAGGATGCATTTTGTGCGACCTTGTCAACTACATGTCTCCTGCACAGGCGCTGTGTTTGCAGAGAACTAAATATCCTTCTAATTTGGCGATTCCATAGTAGGACTCCTACTGACAAAATACCAGTAGAATTTGCCACAAAGTGGCTGTACTCATAGATGACAGTTTTTGAGAGTGAATTCTTGTTCCCTAGAGAACAGACTCATTTTGCATCAGTAACCAGGTATGTCTCAGGTGACAGGGCCTCTTCCACATTAGCTAACAAAATGGCACATAAGCAGCAAGGACTTCAGAGTTAACTACAGATTTCTCCCACCCCTCCCAGGCTTTGTCCCCCAAACTGGAAGAAGATACTCACATGCCCTCATTAGTTCGTAAACCTTTGGAGGGCACCCCTCTGGTTGTTCCATCCGATAGCCCTTTTCCAGCAGATCATACACCTGAGAGAGGTCAATGCCTGGGTATGGTGACATCCCATAGGTAGCAATTTCCCATAAGAGCACCCCAAAGGCTGAAAAAGGACAAAAACAAAATTTCTGGTCATAAGTCTGCCCTCCTCTTGTGTTGCTCATTACATTGTGGCCTTTACTGCAGCTCGAGGCAGCATCCTTTTCTTGCAGGTATTTCAGGCGAGCCTAAGTGAAGACATTACATGCTAAATGCTATTGATTCATGAAGTTGTGGCCTGGCATGTGACTGTCTCCTCCCCATGTTTCTGCTCAGGCCAGAAACCAAGTTACTGTCTAGGCTGGCAAAGAAAAACAAAATAAAAAAAGAAAAGAACACTGAAGTGGAGTTTTCTTACCCCACACATCTGATTTGATTGAAAAGGTGTTATAGGCCAGGCTCTCAGGAGCCGTCCATTTGATTGGGAATTTGGCTCCAGCATGAGCTGTGTAGGTATCTCCAGTCATAAGTCGACTTAAGCCAAAGTCAGCCACCTTCACCACATGATTTTCTCCAACTAAGCAATTCCGTGCTGCGAGGTCCCTGTACAAAGGAAAAAAGCACACTCCTTTACTGGAGCAAGAGCAGGGCTTTTGAATACAGTCTTGTGGTTGCATAGCCTATCCCTCTGTTCTGAATCGGGAAGCACTCTGTACAGCAGGTAAACGCAATGTAAGCTTTGCTCTGAACAGTGTCAGAAATTGAGTGGACTTATTCTTAGGAGCTGTAAGCTAAGTCAGGATTAGGGTTCATTCTTTCAATGCTATTAAATTTCCAGTAACGATAGCTGTTATGATGAGAAGTTTATGTTTCCTGAAAATAGGATGAGATCAGCACCTCATGACACACTGGTAACAGCTTTACGGCACAACTTTATGTGACTGGATTAAAAGAGGACTTGGGGTTGACAAAGTCTTGGACATACGGGGTACATCAGACCAGGACAACACCAAATTTCATAGCTATCAGGCAGTCATGCACAAGATTGTAAGTCTGCTATGAATGTCACGGGGAGAAGTTATTGCAAGACAGTACTGAAACCAAAACAGCCAATGGTTAAGCCAGCGTGGAACCTAACTCTGGAAGAAACCTCCCCAAAAGGAGGAATTCCTAGGCCACCATGCTCGTGGCCTGTTCACCATTGCAATCTGAAACTGTACCAGCCCAATGTGACTTTACCCACCTGTGAATGAAATTCTTCTTCTCCAGGTACTCCATAGCAGAGGAGATCTGAGTCGCCATGTAGAGAAGCACAACAGCACTCACTTCCTCCCGGTTGCATTCCCGTAAATAGTCTAGCAGGTTCCCATATGGCATGTATTCTGTCACAATGTAAAAGGGTGGCTCCAGGGTACATACACCTAGCATTGAGGAGGAGAAAGCATGTGAATAAAGCTTCCCTTTCTTCCCTAGCTTACCACTATTCCTTATTTAATATCCATTTGTTGCATTTTGTAACAGTGAGTGTTTCTTTGATCTGGGTATTGTAGAGGGAGGTCTTAAATTTTCCATGCAGCCCAACTTAAAATTCAGTGCTTCTGCCTATTTACTTGTCCATCCACTTCACGGATAGAGAGAAACATAACATGTCTATCAAAGTACTGCTATTCCTATGTAATATACATGAAGGAGTAGTTCTGTTCTTTGCAGGGTTACAGAATGAAATGGGAGTTCTTTTGAACACGTATGATTTGCTTTTCTTCCCCTCTTCTCCTTCATAAAGCTAAAGATTGGCCAACTGGAAGCAAGTACCTGTCAACTGGCAAGACTTCCAGACTGAAATGTCACCGCAGAGTAATGTGAAGCACTCCCATGTGTGCTAGTTGGGTAAGTGATCAGCGCAGTGGGACCTGCTCCTAAAGCAGCATTCTCACACATTCCTCAGATGACTACTTGCTATAGTCATTGCAATTATGTATAAAGTATGTATTAGTGGAGGAGGAGGGCAACAGGATACTCATGTAAAATCTCTGCAAACTCCTGCTGCAGCACTGCTGAATGCCTGTTCACACCGTTACGCACATACAGGAGTAAAACACAACTACACTGTGCATCAGAAAGAGCAAAAAATGCACCTCTCTGATGACAAATCTTTTAGTCTCTACCCCTGGAACCAGACAGGGCTCAGCAGACACTTCCTCTATACCCATTTTTTAAATGGGTACAGAATAGTTGCCATTATTAAAGGCCTTCACATTCTTCACATTTCTACTTTTATCTAGGCTTGGCTTGACAGCTTTGCTCCTGAAAGCAGCAAAAGTCCAGAGACAATTAAAGACTAGTAAAGGTTTAGAGTGTCTTCTTAAGAATCTTTGTACATGTGGAATTAACAGCTATGCAGACTATTTAATAGTGATCATCATATCATGCATTTGCTTGTGAGACAAACGGGGCACAGCCAAGCTATAAAGCCTGCAGATTTCTTCCATTCATGTGCTGTTTGATCTTACTTGCATCTCCACTGCCTTGGATCCCATGTACTTATTTGGTGATGCACAAGGTCCCTTATAGCAGCAGTAATCTGGTTGTCTTCTGCTTAATTACGAACTAATTTGTTCTATTCAGTGCAGCATTTTCTGTAAATACCTCTGATTTGAGAAGTATGAAGAACACTATTTGTTGTGCTTCCGATATAATTTTTTTCTTTCACTTTGAATTTTCTTATAATTTTGTTCTGTTCTATCAGAAAAATAAGCCATGGAAAATAATTTTGTAAAGCTGATTTAAGACAGCAGAAAAGGAATCCAACCCTGATAACTGAACCCTGGAGCATGTCTAAGGCCAAGGATACAAACTAACACGAGGCTGATATTGCAAAATTTTATATAATGTGTAGTTGTGCCTCAACAGCAAAGTTGTCTACTAATGTAAGTGACTATATTTGATGTTTTATTTAGAACTAGTGTCTCTTAGCTCCAATACTACATACAAGAGTAAGCTGTCAAAAATAACACCCCATAACCTGACCTGATTCAAAAAGTTACATAAATACAGAAAATCTGCAACTGCTTTTAAACAAGACAGATTTCATTTTGGCAGAAACTCAAGTAAGAACAGAATGAGCAAGGAATGTCACTAACCTAACAACTGCACTAGATTTGGATGCTTGATCTCCTTCATCACAGCAGCTTCTTTCAAGAACTCTTCCACCTCCATGGTGTCTTCCTAGATAAACAGAGAGGCAAAAGAAAGCAAAATTTATCTTCATGACCAAGGTCTGCTTAACACCACATATCCTAGCTGAACATAAGTGATGGTATCCTTGTCTCCATTCTGCTGATTTGGCCTAGCCCAGAAAGTGCTAGGCTTTCTTGTTTGGTAGCTATTGTGGCTACCAAAGCAGTTATGGCTGGTGAGAGGAAGACTCTCAGGATCACTGACTTAGTTCCCCTGCCTAGGTATAAAAATTAAGCTTGAAAGCTCCCGTACTTAGGGACTACATAGAATTGTAGCTGTTAATGTTCAAACAAACAGAAGGTTTTGAAAAGAAAGATAAATGGAGAAGCTGAATTTTTCCAGGAGTAGAGGAAAGATTACAGAAGATATTTCTCAGACCTTTGATTTCTTAAAGCTTCCACAGCTCTTCTGAGGGAAGGGAAGTGGACTTGGTAACCATTTCTACAGATCTGACTTGGACATGCAGTTCCTGCAGGTGCTTGCTAAGCCAAAATTCTAAATTGTTTCTAAGCCACATGCACTGGTGCAAGTTTGATAAGCTAACTTTGTTCTGCAAAGCTACTCTCAAGCATAGATTTTATGCAGATCAGCACACTTCATTTTCCGATATTTGTATCATTAGGTGGTATAATTGAGAGCATTACAATTCCCTTACCCTTATCATAAATGGTGACCAAATGAACAGTGCATAACAATCTGAAAACTCACCTTTAATGTTTTCACAGCAACTGTGAGGTTGTATTTCTTCCAGACACCAACGTACACCTCACCATACTGCCCTCCCCCAAGTTTGTGCTTCATGGTGATATCAGTCCGCTCCATCTCCCACTTGTCATGGATGGGGGACACTCCATAGACAGTGGGCTTATTGCACTTGGGTGCTGGGTAATGCAAAGTTGTCACCAGCCCATCTGCTACCGTTGAGTGATGGTGCACTAGCTCTGCTAGCGTGCTGAAACGGCTTTCCGCTGTCACATATACCTGTTAAGAACAAACCAGGAATCTACTTAAATGAAGGCAGCTGGAAGCTTTCAGTAACACTGGAAAACAGGTACAGTAAAAACATTCTAGCAGTTTAAAAAAAAGACAAGGTAAGGGAACCAGACTTCAGAGTATTTGGTCTCATCTTGTTGGGAAGTGATTATTAATCTGTGGGTTTTTTACCTGCAGGAGGCAGACAGATATAAGCTATCACTTGAAAGCAGTGCTGTCTCCTGCCTTGTGCTTTACAGGACTAGAAATTGGAATTCTTGTAGCCAAGCGCAAGGCCAGTTTCTGCATCACTCAACTCATTGTACTGCTATTTGACCAAGGTTTCAAAATGCTGATTAGAACTGCTGACTTACCAAAGTTCTGCTTGTTCTAAGTGGATCAATGGAAAGATATCACATCAAATCACAACTGCTTTGCTCCCTAACTACATTCAGCCAGGATAAGTACCATCTGCACTTCTTCAAAGTGGTGTTCAGTGAGTTACCACCGAAATCCTGGCACACTGCTCTTTTTTTATATTAATCAACCAGTGGACCCGTTTTCTCTCACATGCACCCCTCTCAACAGTCTGCAACTTGAGATTCTGTACCACCTCTTAATGAATATCCTTATTTGCTCTCCCCACAGCACTATCCAGAGATCCTTACCTTTCCGTCTGAGGTGGTATTGATCCTGTAGTGGTAAACACGTCCTTCGTACCTGAGCGAGATGGATAGCTGCCCTGGGCTGCTCTCGCTTTCACGAACCAGGAAGCTGCCATTGATGAGACTGCTCAACAGATACTCTGCTGCACTGCGTGACACTGGCCCATGGTACCATGAATGCTTTTCCAGGCTGTTCACTGGTGTGATGTAGTTGCTTGGTACCCAGCCTTGCCCATTCTTTGAGCGTACCTCACTCCATTCACCATTCTGGTTATAACCCAGGACTCGCAACTTCTCACCTAGAACCAGAAACAAAAAAGAAAATAAGCACAGTACAGTCTATTGGCTTTCATTAAGGTAGAAACTATCAGCTGACTAAGCCTGGGTTTGCAGCTTAACAATAAAAATCTGCAGCAGTGATCTTATGACTAAACTGCTATATATAAAGTATTTATGAAGTAAAGTTTCAGACAGATCACCTAGGATACTGTTCCCTAATTTACTGCAAGTGAATGATGCACTCAAACAGCTTCCTGTAGTCCAGCTTTTTAGACTAAAAAGACTTTTTCTTCTTGGAGGGATGAGGTTTGTCTCCATGTTGAAGCCTTAAATGTCATTTGATTTAAAATAGTTCTGCAGCAGGTCATATTCTGATATACATACTGAACAGAACAGAAAATCTCTGTGCAATTCTTGATTTTGCTCCAGTTGGAAGTGCTGAATTCTGTTATCATCAATAATTTAAAGGTTCTCCTCTGCCTCACCTCAAAATAGGTGTCTCGCAGGGCTGATGATGTGGGGAGCCTAGAACGGGAACAGCCATAGCTGGACTAGACTGTTCGGCAGCGTTATACAGAGCTGTGTCTGTACTAGGGGAACTGCCCGGTAGGTGTCTCTCCAACACGACTGAGAGAGAGAGAGAGAGAGAGAGACCATTTGCTTATAATCATCAGTTTAGAGAATAATCTTCTCTAACTGTACTCATTCCTATTCCTGTTGGCGGAAGGATTCTGCTTTCTGTTTTCTGTTGTTAAATTTTCAACCTAGTAGTTGCTGGGCGATTCACAACCTTACCTTTGGTGATGCTAAGCGTGTTGTCACCGCTTGCTACAAAATCGTAAAGTGCAACAAAGAGATTGGGATCGCTCTCAGTGGCTCCAAGCAAGTTCTCTTTGGAGCTCCATCTGATGGCTTCATTCAGTGCCTGGGGTTCAACATCGCAACCATAGGGGCGGTGCAGGGCCTCTGAAGAAAGAACAGAAGAGGTAACTACGTTGTGTACCGTTGTAAATAGATCAAAACCCAGTGTACAGCAGAGTGAAGCTCCGACTGCACTATATGCTCTTTATGGAAAGGGAGCACCACATCTGCGTATCTTAGATCAGTGGTTTCCAATACCCACTTTGCTGACACTTGATTCTACGGGTTACTTCTAACAGGGGCTGGAGAAGGTGATTAACTGCCTATATACCAACTAGTAAGGTATATATATAAAATTTCTATTTATATACACTTCTATTTGAAAGTATTTAAGCATTCACAGATAAAAAATGGATAAGAAATTAAAAGCACTTTTTTTTAATTATATGAAGTAGTTAAGGAAAGCTTTTGACACTGAGATGTTGTGTTTTATGTCTTTATCATTTCTGTGGCTGAAGTAGATAGCTTGGATCTGAAACCAACATTACAAATACAGGTAAAACAGACTGAATTATGGCACACAAGAGATCTATACGTTGGGACAGTAACTGATTCAGTATTAGCAGGTATGATGGTGATTTGTGATACATTTCAAGGCTGTGTAAAGAAGAGCTGGAAAACTGACAGGGACAAAAGTACTAAGGATGATGCTAGGTATTTAGCAGCAGTGTTTCTGAATATCCAGGCAGTTCTGTTTTGCTGTTTCAAAGGACAATTGATGCAAACTCGATAGTAAAAGGGAGTTGGGGGGAAGAATCAGGCCTCTTTATAGACAAAAGAAAAAAGTCCTCATAGTTCCTGTGATGATGAAAACAATCTAAATACACAGGGTTTTGGAAAACTGTAGTAAAAAGCAAAAGTGTCTGAACACTTCATGGTAGTGCTATGCCAAGACCATCACTGGCTTTCTAACCCTAGAGGGGTTTTCCAAGAACATGTAGCAGAATAAATTTCAATATTAAGACAAGAAAAAGAGCGATGATGTAGTTTCATACAAGCGGGCTGCTCAAGGGGGCAAAAAAAAATGAAGATGTAAAGATATAAATATTTTCTCTGATGGCCCAACTGACGTAAGTTCCTGTCCCAATATATATTTCCAAATTTTCTTGTTGAACTTATGGAAATTCTCTGTGAAAAGATTTAATTAAATGCACCAAACATAAAAAATCCTCTTTAAAAAGTTGTATGCTTTCTTCACTTCACAGTCGTTTCTTTGGCCCATTTTTGAGGGGCTGAGAAGTCAGGCTCAGGATGTTTTTAAGCAGACCACTGCCAGAGAATGTGTGTATGTAATACCACCCTCCCTGCACTCCCATGAGATTTACATTCGTGAGTGAGAACTAGTCTATAAGGCACTTTAAAAGAGCTCAGATGCAATACAGGATGGGAGAACTGGGAAGTCAGCGAGACACAAAACAGGAAGAGGCCTGTGCCAAGTAACAGGCAAGCATATGCCAAATCTGTGTCACAGGACAGAGCTCAAGCCTAGAAAACAAGGACGTAGGGGAGTTCCCAGCATCTACATGCAATTTTTTGACTGTATTGTAGGTATATGAGAAAGTAAATGGTTGAGGTTTGTTCTGTTTTGTTTTTAAACACAAAGCTAAGTGGCTTTTGATTGCATTTCTGGTAATCATTCAGTTATACAGCTTGCACAACCTGTTCATCTTACAATTACTTAATAACTTACCTCCCAAGCCTTGCCAAAGTAGCACCCTATCAAGGTTTTCCTAGCAAGAACAGAAGTGACTAGAAATTAAGCTACCAAAATGTCACTTTGATTTCATTACCTGCAGATATAATATTTACATATACTTCTTGTTCCTACCCATCAGCTGTAATTAGTTTTCCAATATACTAACCCATCAGACTGGGTACTATCATGGAAAAGAGGAAATCCCAATGTCTGCTCAGCTACCTACTCAGTTGGCAGCATGGCTGCCAACATCCCACTGTAATTTTTTAGGGCTGGGTGTATGCATATGCATGTCCAGTTGTTAAGCACCAGGAAAGAACACCAGCTCCTAAATCCAGCTCTCTTTATAGACTAAAAATATGTATTTATTTAAATAATACACTCTTTATACTTCTACAGTGTCTTGTGTTACAGAGAGTGTTTCAGTGCCTTAAGCAAAGTCACTCAGCAACTGTGCTATACAAGAAATCTAAATTACGCATCCCTGCTAAGGAGCAAATACAAAAGTAGGAAGTGTTTCCAAAAACATCCGACCTTTCTGCTCCAAAATACCTTAATGGTGTTTAAATAACTTCTAACTTTCAGTTACGTATCTGTCAAAATGTGAAAGGCTTTAAACAAAAATATATGCATTTGTTCTAAATCGAAGTTTCTTTCTCAAGCCCGAAAAGCTCATGAACTGAGCATCCAACCCCTACTTAACACACAGTACGGCATTAAGCATTTAACCATGCACTCAATGGGTATGCCTGAAGCAGCCTAGTATCAGCTCAGCAGCTTGAGAGCTGCTGCAGCAAACCCCATGACCAGCTAAGCCTGCCCACGCTGAGCCCAGCAGCGGGCACTACAGCCAACGCAAAACCAGCAGAAATGCCACCTGCTGCTTAGCGCTGAGCAGCTCTGCCCACATGAAACCATTTGTGGTGCTGTGCTGGATTGCCAGCGAGGATTCAAAGCAGATGTGGGACTACTACTGCTTCCTCGGGAATGCCTGGGAGGCTGGCACATATTCTTAACACCCACTTTATGTACAAAAAAAGCCAGCAGAAGTTAATGTTTGATGAGGAGCTTCAATCACTTAGCTATAGTGCTTACCTAAAAATCACATTACCTAAAAAATGCTTTTAAGAGCATGTCTCATGTCCCACTAGCTTCCTTCACTTTTATTTTTAGAGTGACTTGGATGCTTAAGTAACTGTAAAGGTTACCCAAATCTACTAAAGGGGAATTTATCAGGATATAAGATACCTATTGCAGGTTATTCTTACATAATAACCTATTCTGCTCAATACAGTGTGGGATCTATACCATCCAGTATGATAGATGGATATGGAAGGTCAGCGAAACATGATAATCCCATAGACCTTATTAAGGAAAATAAGATAACAAAAGCATATCACAAATGACACCCTTCCAACTGAATAGTCTGCAAACTCTATTCAGACCAAGAGTAAGGAAATGAGCTGGGAAGTTTTGTTTTATATCCGCTCCTTTTAAACGCTAACCATAAATCATATATGACCACTTTCATTTCCTATACAATGGAAAACTTACATCATCATTTAGTGTACAAATTAATACACAGTCATGCGAGGAGGTTATGTTTCATCCATCTCCTTCCTTTTCTTTATTCCCACAATACAACTTGCTTCTCTCCGGATACGAATGCTTTTCCTATTCAGCCAACATGTAAAGGGTGTTTTGTCCCTACCCTGCACTGCCAACACAACAATCTCTTTGGCCCAAGAGCAGGGGGTAGTATACACTAAATCTTAAATTTTAGAATCACATCAAGTGCTGAAGTGGTCTCTATTTCTGAAATACCACATTTGTAACTGCTCATAAAAATGAAGCATTTCAATAATCCTAAAACCTGGATAAAAGCGGACAATCTCAGTCCTGCCCGTGGTGGGTCTCCTATTACAAGACAAAGATAGACTTGAAAGGACCCACATCCTCCTTGGAGTACTCAGAGAAATATAAGGGATGGCATAGCATTACATCCCTTAGCATCATACCTGTGAAACTCGACACGCCAGGCTCAGAGGCTTCCTCGCCAAGGCAGCAGAGCAGCTTGCCCTCTTTGCCATAGCTGCTAGACTGAAAGAGGACCGTCCCCACAATCATGCTGTGCTTTCCAGCAAGCAGAAGAGGCTGCTTGACACGAGAAGTCCTTGGCTGCCACTGCCAGCACAAACACCACCACGTGCAGACGATCGCTGCTCACAAGGCTGGCGGCCAATGAAAAAGCAAGTGCTGCTGAGAAGGCAAAGGAGAAACTGGGAAAAATCAAGTTGCGGGTTAGCTTGGTTATTAGCTGGAAGTGAGGGTGGAGCTTCCCAGGGAACGCTGAACAAACAGAGGATGTGGGGACTGGACTGCAAGTTGAAACAATTTTGAGATGAGCTATAAAGACAGAGTTTTGTTCCGCTAAGACTTAGGCAACAAAGTGTTTAGGAAGAAAGCAAACAGTTTCCTTGGAAAAATTCCTTTGTACAAATTACAAAACAGATCACCCACTAAGGGGACCGCCCAGATTGATTCATTTTTCCACTCCACATACCATTGCTGGAGCACTATTTACATGAATCAACAGGAAATGATGTTAGTGAAAATACACATCTAAGAGATGTACAGGCACTGAGCAAGAAAACGCTCTTGAACATTTCAGGATTTCAGAAAGAAACAGAAAGCAAGGGCAGTACAGTACACCCAGTGTGAGCTGCATATTTGCTGATTTAGTCAGACTCAAGACAGCTCTCTGAAAGGACAGCATCAAATTACCCCTCAAAAAATGTAAGATTTGATGAATTCTTTAAAAGCCCTCGTTTTCTAGCAAAGTTTGTATGGTTTGTAGCAGGACAGGCTCCTCCTAACATGTGGATAAGGAAGGGTTAAAGAACAAGCCATCACCATGGCAGTCTCACACCTGGGAGGGTGGTGGGCCTGCAGAGGGGTATAAAAAGGAGCAGGGAAAAGGAACTAAATGTTTTAGCCTTTGTAGAGGGAGAGGAGCTGTTGCAGCCCACCAAGAAAAAGCAGCATTTCTATAATCCCTGAACTCCACTATTCTGTAAGAAAGTCAGCTGCACCACATGATAAGGACTCAGATCAGGCTAAAGGTAAGAAATAAACAACCTGGCTTATTCCGAATGTTTGTTTTGTAAGGCTGTGGATGTGGAAAAACACCATATAAAACTGTGGATGTGCTGTGGTGGCAAGGAACTGCTTTTCCCTATACAGCCTGTGACATGAGTTATTTCCCCTGCCACAATCACTTAATGCATATGGAAAAATTAACCAGACAAAGAAAATACCTCAGGAAACCTGCATACTGTTGTCCTCATAAAGTTCTGACAAGTGGGCAACTTCTCCTCCTCCTCCTCCACAACCAGGCTCAGTGAATCCTGCAGCATGCTACCCAGTAGTTACAGGTTGAGATGCCTTTAGTTAAGAGCACCTAGGCTTTATCTCTTTCCTCTTTGTTTTTGCCTCTTGGATTTTGTTGTGTCCTCCCCTCTCTTGCGTGCTCTGAGTACTCCTAGTTATACTGGTATTTGAACTACCCTTAGCTTATCTGTTAATACACAAAGAATAAGCAGAATTTGTAGAGAAAGACAGCATAGCCTCAGAAACATACAGATGAGCTTTGTGACAAACACACTTTTCAGGTGGGTCTGAAATGGTACCAGGAAATGGCAAGCTGCATATGGATTTGTGGCTAAATTAGTCTTAGCTGTAACCGTTAATAACCTCAGCTGAAATAACAAATTTACTTGTTAGTTAAAATACCACAGATGGGTAACTGTTATTTAGAACAAAGAAGGATTAGCAGAAAGTTAAGTTGAATTAATAATGTAACTTGCAAATATACCTATTGACCCTATCAATTTTAGCCTCTGTCAGAAGAGTATTCTTAGCTAAAGCCTAATGGCTGGTGGGTCTGTTAACGAGCTCCTGATGGGAATCAAGTAGTGGCCAGCACTGGTATTATGGGCCAGTAACATTTTGGCTGTTAAGTTTCCTCTAACAGGGCAATTCTGTCCCTGTACCCTTCCAGCCAACCACCCTCCTGAAGGTGTTTCTCAGTGGGAAGGACACGGGGTATCCCTGCACAGTGTGTAGCTGTTCATAAGGTTCTGTCAAATGCACCCAAGCAGATTAAAATCAGGCATCTTTCTACCTTCTAAACTAGCATTGTTTCTTTTAGAACTGATTTTCCTAGATAGTTATTTTACGCTGTAGGCCATCACCTTGACATCTGCATCCACCTCATCTGCATCCTGTTCCTATTCCCTTCACAGTAAGTGCAGAATATAAAATCTTAATTCTGGTATACTCAACTTCCTTGGTGGAAGAATCCACCTTTCAGGCACAGCAGCTCTTCCCAGCTCTTCAGACTATTCCCTGTGGTGCTCTTCAAAGCTGTTTCCTGAGAGTGGTTACCCTTCCTGTACAATTTAAGTCATCCATTTAGAAGCATTTCTCTAGTTTTTCCAGCGGTGGGAAAAAGTTGAGTAAAAGGAGATCTTGCTGACTACGCTACTCTGAAATGTATAGTTCAGGGAGCTTCTAAAAAATTCGCTATACTCTGAATTTCTGAACCAACAGTCAATGTCTCTTAATCAAACAAAAGAATGTGTAAATGGAAACACAGCCCTGAAAAGGATTTGGTCTTGTTGGCAGCAGACCAAAGTGACTGGTTTGTCAATGGAAGGAAGAGAGACAAAGAAAGGGTCATAGGGTAAATATATTGCATACAGTCTCAATCTGCTATCTTAGCATTTTACATCAAAAACCGTACGGGGTGTATGTATATGTGTATATATACACATATACGGTGTTCTATCTTCTGGCTCTTCACATGCCTCTTTTTCACAAGCCTCTTTCACAAAGGGACACTTGAATACAAGGCCACTAAGATCCCCGCATATGCCACATGTTTCACTTTCTTTTCACTTTGAGTTTTCAAACTAAATAGCAATATAAATATCCATGATGCTATTTTACACGCAGACACATTTTATGTGCTTGCTTTTAAGACTACCAAAGAACAAGCATAGAAAGTAGACCATCAAGTAACTAACAACTACTAGATTAATTGGTATTTTCCACTGCATCTTCAAAAGGTACATCACTTTACATCACTAGACTTCAAGATCTTTAACCAGCTTGTTAGCGGGAGGATTTCTGCCTTAATGAATACAAGGAAACAAAATTGATAACAAAGCAGCAAGTGGGTTTTCTATTTTGCTGACACGATTGGAATAGTATCAAGTTCTACAGCAGCTTTGTTTCTGAAGCCAAGTCTCAGCACTTCCTACTAACCAAAAATACTCAAGGCAAACTACATAGTAAAAAGCAAACCAATGCTGAACAGGCCAAGTTCCTGCTGTCTAGTAATGTGGTAGCACAGAAGCAGACCTATGAACTGTCTTTACCCTGTAACAGACTTAAGCCCTTAGCTAAATGGACCACCTAGTCTTTCTGCTGACATACATGCGGCCATGAAAAACAGCAGTTTAAAAGGGTCAGACAGCTCACATATGGCTTTGGTAAAATGCAGGCAACCTCACTAAATGCCATTCCTAGGTGTTCCTCTCCTGCCAGCAGCCAGACTCTTAATAACGTGGTTTGCTTGAGCTAAGCACAGATCCATAGTTAGTCTTTGGGCCTCCCACAGAGTGGTGCAAGGTTTAAGTACTGTAAACAACCCACTGAATAAAGCCAAGAAATACAGCTCCAAGCCAAGAACTTGGGATGGGCAAGGAATAGGTTTCTATTTATGGTACCAGGCTAGGAGAGACATAATGGGAGAAGACTTCACAGTCAGGGACAAAATTGCATCATGAACAGCTCACATCATATAAAAAGAAATGTTTCAAGACAAGCTGGTAGCACTCTCTTGCCTCAATTATCAAAATATATCTGAAATAGAAAAGGTTAATAAAAGTGATCTTTGGTATCACAGAGAGAAATATATGGAGAAACCTAGAAGCTCTCTATACCTCTCACCTCTCAGGAGCAAATTTATTTTGCAACATGATAAACTGGTGCATATGATATTCGCCTGCACTTCTTTAACAGTTAAAGCGGTGGGTCTTTACCTGAAGATGTGCTTTTTGGCTAGCTTGATACAAAATCCAAGGGAAGACAAGGTTTAGGTTTTTGGTGTTACTGAGTTTCAATTGGTAGAAGGAGAGAGACAAATTGATCTAAATTGACTTAGTTACACCAATGTACGAAGAATTCAAGACATTATCTGTCTACCTGA
The DNA here is from genome assembly GCA_008921705.1 of Burhinus oedicnemus. Taxonomy (NCBI): domain Eukaryota; kingdom Metazoa; phylum Chordata; class Aves; order Charadriiformes; family Burhinidae; genus Burhinus; species Burhinus oedicnemus. The sequence goes on from VFFE01006217.1 coordinate 454,775, forward strand.
ACATTACAAACCAATGTCGATAGACGGAACCACCTGTCTTCTGTTTCACTGATTCCAGTTATCCTCTCCCTTTGTTACTAATGCTATCAAACAAATAGAGGTGTCCTCAGCCCCTTTCTTTGCTCAGATGTCAGTGATGCTTATTTATACCATTTCTTCCAATATCAACTTAATGCAGCACTTACCTATTTTTTCCTCAACTAATTTCTGGTAAAGAAGTATCTTTTTGGTGCAGAATCCAGCATAAAATAAATCAAGCTTAAGTTCCAAAGTATTAATTTGAAAAATCTTCATTCATTCCTTGTTGAATGTACGATGTATAAATCTCTTCATAGATCATCAGCTGTTAATAGGCTGTAAGTGACCAAACCTTCTACTGAAGCTTTTGGTAGTATTCTCTCTTTTAAGAGAGATTTTCAAAGTAGATGAAGTATGGATCATCTTCAGTACAAACACTGCTAACTCGATAGACTGGCTCTTATTACCTCTAAGATTTTCTGTCCTTACAGAACTCAGGCAAGAAAGGAACTCTGGGATAAATGCCGCTAGCAAAATGATGCAGGTTTTTAGATGCATTTAAAAAACACTTCAGGGTGAGGAACTCATGTGAGCATGGGACAGCTGGACCTAACAGTTATGAAAAGGTGCAATGGATGTTTCCTGTCACAGGTACTGAAAATGGTCAGAAGCACCAGAATCCAATCAAAGTACCAATATGACTTCTTTTAATGTGCCTCTGGGTGAGGAACCAAAACCCAACAGCACAACAGATAATAAGAAAAACACTCCCCTGAAATGAAAGAGATTTTAATGCAATTAAGATGATACACAAAAAGGATTTTAGAACAAAAAGCCTAACCTCTTTGCAAAATCCTGAATACTGTATCAAAATGTTTGTTACCTTAATACTAAGGATCTGTTCAGCTCCTATAAAGCTAGTCAGCTTTGCAATTGCGGGTATCTAGAAACAAGCAGAGAGACCATGTTCTGTTCTGCTCTTTAGGTGCTCTGTATTACGTACCTCTTTCCATTGAGTACTGAGGTGATGAAGTGCCAATCCTCTGAATCCTGTCTATAGTGGACAGTAACTACTCCCACATCGACAATTTTAGGGAAAGAAGTGCTATGAAGGGACACCCGGATTTCAAAGATACCTGGGAAACTGCATACATGTAGATCAAAAGTCTACTTGACATTCTTCCTCAGTCATGGTAAATTCCAGTAAACCTCTCCAGTATGAAGGGTAAGGAGGATTAGGTAACAGAGTCCTTCTCCAGAAAAGGTGGGATGGTGAAACATTATGACAACTTACACCAAGTCATTTAGCACTCTTTTTAATCAGTACTTTGGGATAGAAGTTGCTTAATGTGGACTACACTTCACTCCAATGGAATTCCTGAGTCGTCGTTAATACTGGCCAGATCAAAGTCAAGATATTGTCTGTTTCTAAGCAAATCAAATGAATAGCTATTTACTCACAGTGTTAAGACAAACATTTGAAGTAAGAGCTCTTCTGCAAAAAGACTACTTGAAAAATCATGGCTCAACTGACCCCTAAGCAAGCCAGAAATACCTATCCTAACAAAGCCTAGGTGGTGAGAGGTTTATTTTGCAGATGTAAAGCACTAACTGATCAGACCTTTGAGTTAACATGACATAAATGTCCAAGCTGCTTTCCAAGTGACATAACTACATCTTACTAGAAGTCTTACAGTATTAGGAACTCTTCTTAGACTCAGCACCTGGAACAATGACCTATTTCTCAGCTGGCTTTCTGAAATTTATTTTTAGCCTTTCTAGTTAAGAGGAAAACTTGGAAGGAGAGGGTAGAGACTAACTTACTGACTTGTAATCTCAGGAGTGAAAGAAAACATCAATCTAACAGCCCAAATTTGAGTTGATGTCACACCTTGAAGCCCAAGTAATTATTTTTGCAAGTGTCTTGGAGAGGCAGCACTGCTTACCTTTTGGAGGATATTCGGAGGGCAGAGCTCCCCAGGTGAGCTGATACAGCTTCAATTTCCAGTACATGAGTTTAATTTTTTAATGGAATCCCAAAATGCTTGCTAGCACAGATGCGATTTCTCAGTTCCATCCACCCACACTGAATACGCAGCAACTGCCAAAGCTACACAGTACTTCCATTTTTAAAAAAATTCTCTAGCTAAAAATAAATCACAAAACTGTCAACCTCATTTGTCAGCAACCAATACGCTGTTCAAGCCATTGTCCACAGCCATTTTCTTCTCTTGAACAAAGAAGGGGGTTCATTTTTAAAATATTTACTTCATTTGACTAAAATACTCTTGTGATCTTGCCTCCTTTGAGATATATTTGTCTTAGGAAATAAACCAGCGTTTCCTTTCCTCCAAGAAAAGTCGAGCTTTAGCATGAATACTTGCCCAAAAATTGCATGCTGTCTTGTTAACTTCAGAACCAGGGAAAACTCCTAATGTGGATGCTTGTCAGGGATCCCCAGAGGCTGATGTTCAGCTGAGCCCTGGCTGAGGGAGTTTTAGTTGTCTTGCTCCTTCTCAGCCCTATGGGCTGATTCACTTTTGGGGGGGGG
>VFFE01006217.1:457363-480657 GCA_008921705.1 Burhinus oedicnemus
GGGAGGGAAGTGTGAATGTGCACGCATGAAGTCAGAGAAACACATCCATCGCACTAAACTTAGTTACTGGCTGCTGTGCCGCTTCCCGTTGGCGAAACCCAGACACTTGTCATTGGCTCCGCTGACCAGACAAGGGACTCCATTCACCAGTGCCGTTTCCAACAGCTGCTAAATAACCAGGGTAACACAAACCCCAGCCTCAGCAGAAGGAGAATTCCTAGCTCAGTGCCGACAGCTTTGCAGTTTCAGGCTGTGTCACTACATCTGCTTTTTCAAATCTAACAGCAGTGTTTAGCCCTCGTGTGTCCAAGTCTAGTATTTTTAAAACAAGAATGTACTCACTAAAATAACATTTTTTGGAAAATCCTTTCTGGGTTATGGCAGAATTAATACAGCTTTGAAGGAAAAGAGATAACAGTGAGGCTGAGCAAGTTCAATGCTCCTATTCTAGAAGCAATCAAAGCTATAAAAAAGTCACTGTCTGAATTGTGGTGTAGTAATAAAATCAGTTTTACTACAGAGAAGCATAACTGTAAATTAATAGACAAAGATTATTAATAAATTGAGTGGATGTGGATTGCAAATGCTAATACAATTAAGTAGGTTTGTGACTGACATTGTTCAGTAGAGATCTGATATTTTTTGACAGAATACTAAAAGAAAAAGTGTTTTAAAAATAATTAATTGAAGAGAGTTAAGACTAGCCAATATATTCAACTTGGAAGAATTTTACGCAGCTAAGGTACAAACGTGTATTTTATGTACATCTGCTACTGTAGTGGTAACATCTACTGTAAAGTTAGGCATTGAGATTATTTTTTCTTTTTAGAAGGTACAAGTACTTCTTGATTGTTAACGTCAAAACTATAGAACACTTAAAGGAAGTATTACAGAAAAAAAAAGTCCCGCCTCTTGGATTTAGCAGAACACTTAAGAACGTCAAAAGCAAGTCAGCTAGCTGACAACTGGGATTCTTCAGTCATGTAACAACCACCATACTGGATCACTTACAGCCCAGCATCTTGCTGTTGCCATTGCTAACAGAAGTTGCCTGAGGAAAGGGTAATGATATTATTCCAGAATACTTTCCAAGCCTCCAACATGTTGCAGCTCAAGGCCTTTCAGAGCCAGAGCTGGTGTTGTTGCAGTTAAACTTCCTAACAGGCTTCTTACCTTGTCCAGTTGCTGTCTGAAGTAATGCAAACTACACTCATCAAATAAACAGTATCCTGCTGCAATGTTATCAATAGCTCAGCTGCACGTTGTAGAATAAAGAACAGCCTCTTACTTCTTTTGAACATGACATCTACTAGTTTTCATTTGATGATCTTCAGTCTGTCAGTGCTTTCTCTGCCACTTGTGACTTTTACAGTCCTTTATCTTATTCCACCTCAGTCACCTCTCTCCCAGGCCGAAGAGTTTGTCTTGGGCGGTCTGATGTTGTTACTGTCTTCAGCCACCTTTAAACAGTCCTTTGAGTTTTGTCTTGCTCTACCATACACCCCTCCAGATAACCACATCAGAACTACATGCAAACCATATTCAAACCATTGCTTTATGCAGTGGCAGAACTATGTATTTTTTTTTCCTATTCCTAATGCTCTGCTTTTTGGACTATAACTCTAAATGTTGTCATGATACTGTCTTCTTACAGCTCAAAGATTTATTTCTATTTTTGTAGTAGTCAGCTCAGAGCTAAATACCTCATATGCAAAGCTAGAAACATTTTCCTCTGTGTACCGCTCCTCGTGTACCACTTCTTCAGCTTGCAACCTCTTGCAATTCTTCAGTCAACTTTTGTCTCTGTCTTTAATAACTTAATATTATAAGCAACTTTACCACCTTGACATTTGCTTGCTTCCTCTTCACATCATTTGCCATAGTCTGATAGCAGCTTTTAATTAAAAAAAACGGTGAACCGAAGAAAAATTAGAAAGTTGAGTAAAACACACTTTCTTTATTCCTATTTGATAGCTGCTTTATTTCTAGCACCTTTTCCCTAAACAAAAACAGTAATTTCTTCCAGCAAGTTATATACTATAACCAGAGCTTAGTAGAGTATATGATCTGGTTATGTCATCAGATACTGCTACCCTATGGTGAGGAGCATTTAAAAAACAAAAACAAAAAAAACAATCAACCAACAAAAAAAAAACAACTTTGCAAGGGAAACCACTGAACTAGAAGACTGGTTAAAGAAGGTATAACTGGCTCCAGGGAGAAATACTGCAGGAGATGTGAAACTTGAATGTGCCTGGATGTAAACAGAGCAGAAACATCCTGTAGATGTTTTTTCTAGTGATTTGTTTTCAGAGCAGTAAAGAAAAAGCAAACAAAGTACAACAGTGTGGAAACAAGTGACTTAATGCCCCAGAAACATCAGGCCAAATCTTTTGACCAGGTTAAAGACTGCCATTTAAAAAAACAGAAAATGCATGTAAAATGCTTAGATTAACCTTAAATTAGGCTAGCAAGGACAGAATCTGATCTACAGACAAATGAACATCATAAAGGAGGTAGCTGCAATTCCAGATTTATCTAATAATTTGTCAAAAGACAAATCCCCACAAGAGACAAGATCTGTTGCTAATTTACAATGCTAACCTGAACACTAACAGTTTGTTTTTCTATAACACTGCAAACATTTCCTCCTTGTGCTGGGGAAATATGGAAGAGGAAAATAGTTGTATGGATTTATCTAGGATCATAAAGGATTTGGAGGCAATCCTAACTAAATGAAATCCTATTTTATTGACTTGGTACCACAAAACCTTTTATTTACCTGGAATAAGAGGAGACGGACAATGTAAACTATATTATTAAGAGCAAGGCAGGCTTTTCCAGATTGGATTATGCACAGTACTTAAAAGCATGCTAAGATTAACAATGAGAGGGGAAGGGACTAATGCTGCCTTAGCCCCCTCAAAATGCAGATGCTCTGAAACCAAAATATAGACAAGTGTTATTTTGGACTGCTTCAGTGATGAAGTTCAACTGAGTGCTACTCCCCCAGTTTTAACCAAATCTAGTCCTCTTTTGATCTGATTTTCATCATGTTGCTTAGAGGTTTTTTGAACAGAAACACAAAATGACAAGGAAGGTATTCACTCCCTTCTAAAACAGATCCAGAAACTAGAAAACGCCAAAAAAAAAGTTACTTCATTTTGTCACTTGCTTCCTACACAATTACTTGACTAATTTTTCCTCTTCAGCGAGTGAAACAACAACTCAATGTTGACACAGTCAGGTAACAAGACCCACTGCTAGTTATTTAAAGAGCCTTCCTCCCACTTAATACTGGCATAGCTGTCTGAGACATCACTTCTGTTGCCAGTATTTGTGGTGGTACGACTGGGCTGCTCAGAGGATTGGTCAGTATATTGTCAGCTGTTTTTAACTGAAGGCTCTAGCCAAGCTTTAACTCTAGCCTCTATTACTGCTTCTGCCTTTAGATGCCACCTCCCCCAGTGCTTAATTTACTCTTATTTACTATATATATTCTGAGGGAGGAAGGAAGAGGGAAAGGGCTGGAAATTCCCAGTGGGAGGTCGAACATTGCGGCTCAGTCAGTAGTTTTTCCTCTCCTCTGTAAAGTACTGGTTAGTTCCTAAATTGCATCCATCTACAACATCAGTTTTTGTGGAGTTTACTGTGGATAGTAACATGCTTTTCTATAGAGCCAAGGAGTACAGCGCATCGCGAACTGACAGGATACATCGATATTACCTTGCCTCTTGTGGCACTGATAAGAGTTTTTACATCTGCAGCAATGGTAGCAGTGACAAGTAGAAACGCACAGAAACTACTATTCAAGTCGATACAAGTTGTCACTGATACATGACGTGCGTGAACAGGAAAAAAATATGGCTAAGTCATACAAATCAGAGAAATCAAGCCATTCACATAGCTCATAGGAATACTTGCAGCCCACAGGAGGAATAGTACCTGTACGCCAATAATTAAAGAATGGCAAAATTACTGAAATGCAAGATGACTTAACCTAAGCTAGAAAATAAGATCGCTGACAAAAGAACATTAGCCGCATTCAGCTTCATGGCAAGATTTTTGCCAGTTGTGCCATACAGCTTGCTTTGAGGGAGGTACGTAAAACTACTTCTTAATTTAGGAGTGTTGTTTTATGAAATGTAAATATTGAACTGAGATTGAGACCAAAGTGTAACTGTGCCACCCAGAAGGGAACTTGCTTACAGCATCCCCACATCTTCTGGTTTGAAACGCGAAGAAAGGTTCTTTTATCTTGTTAAATTAAGATTTTTTTTATTTTTTTTTTCCCCTAATTCAATAGTTCCACCTCATTCCTTCTTCCTCCCACTCCACAGAAAAACATTCCCAGTTGTTGCTGGCCTATATAGGTTGTCAGGGCAGCTGACTGCTTGGATTACACAGAGCTATATTGTATCCCCTCAAGAACCAGCCACACTAAGTGCTTCCTTTGGGACCAGGGCTCACTACTGGGCTGATACCAGCACACCAGGTGCTGTCTTGAAGCTGAACATGACAACATGACAACAGGCGGTCCTGCAAATGCTCCTCTCCAAAATCACTCTCCCTCTTGAGTGTCTTACAGTGCAAACCTACTCCGCATCAGATATCTGAGTAACCAAAAGCATAGTGAACTTGCACTCAGTTCTGACCTAGCCTTTTAAAGCAAAGGGACAGAGTGCTGTCTTCTGCCTTCTGCCCAGGTACTGGAAACTAAAGCCGCTCTGGCTTTTGGTAGCTTGGGAGAAGATTTTTTTTCAGTTACATTTCTACTATTTACAGCAGTTACCTATGGCAATCCCATATTTAAATGTTTTCAAAATAACTGTAGCTCTCCTCAATGCAGTAGTTAGAAAGCAGAACAATTACCATCCCATGTAGATATTGCTTCCAGCCAAGGGCTTCTCTCATCTCATCTAAGGAGACCTCTTATTTATCACTACTGCAAGACAGTCAATTGCTGCCAGCTTATTGAGACGCCACTAAAACCCTGCCTTTTAGGGCATTTCTCTATTTGAATTCCATGCTGTTGTGACATGTTACTTAATTCTCAAATTTCTTTGAAAAACTACAGGTAAACTACAAGACATGCCTCAGTTCAAGAGTTGCTATTGGGCAAGCAATGGAGCATCCAGAAGCAGATACGATTAACTTCAGATTAAAAGCTGCTGTACCATGTAGGTTTAAAACGGGTCTTTCAGCTTAGAAGGACTTTTCAGAACCAGAAGGTAATTAATATTTGAAAGTTATTTGAAGGGTCTTTAGAATTAATGACATGTTTCCGGCTCATCTACATCATTGCCAGAAACAGTCTTCCCATTGCTTTCACACTACTTCAAGCACTTAAAGCCAATATAACTATGGGCTGCTTAGAAGTAACGACTTCCTGGATAGGTTGTAGAACTGAGCAGATGCCAAAACTGTCAAAACCAGTGAGGGAAGTGATGCAAGGAAAGATGTTTATATGGACATATTATTGCTTTGAGATCTAAGTCTCTTACAATCTAAAATAAACCATACAAGCATAACAATGTTAAATTTTTATAAAGCCTGCATGGTCAGTCCCTGAAAAACTGAACCAAGAGCTGAAATTTAGAAACCTGGAAGCGCCCAGCACATTTAAGCTCCTCCAGCAAGGATGCTGAAGCTCCTGCATGAAGCATAAGCTGAGATTCTGGGGCAAACACCCCTTAAGGTCATGCCTTCATCATGAAGGGTAGATTGCCTGTGCCCCCAAAAAAGGAAAACATCTAAAGCATCCACAAAGACCAAGCAAAGTACCCGTGAAGAGGAACAGCACACAGATCAATGACTGAAATACAAAATATGAGAGCCTGGAGAATATCCAACAGAGACCTGCACAGAGCACAAAAATTATTTTTTTTCATACTAAAAAAGTGGACAACAAAAAGACTGGTAAATAAAACACGCAGGGTCACACCTCACGTTATGAAGCTACAAAAGCTGAGTAATGGAAAACATCAAATTGTCATGATCAAATACACCAAGCAGAATCAGCCCTCAAAAGGACTGACTAATCTAGGTTGGCATGTTCTCTTATTCGTAACGTCAAATGTGACTGTTTAGTTTGAGAATTGGGTCTAATTAAAATGCAGCAGAAGATTACCAGTGTAAGAACTTAAATCCTGATTACTAGAGAAACTAGACTAACAGATTTATTCACAGAACTGAGACTCTTTTGGCAGAAATATTGGTCAAATAATCCACTCGGTTATCCAACTTTAAGTTCACACCTAGTTCAGCTCGAAGGACAGCCAGCCTTTTCCTTTAGCTGTCAGTCTCACCAACTCAATGACAGCAATGAAGAGCTGCTGGTTCACAGGCCTGGGTTATAATCAGCTTTTCATTCAAGGCATTACATGCATAGCATGGTACAAAGCCATTAAGGCCAAGAACCCAACGAGCAGTTACATAAAATACATGTTAAAACCTCCCACCCTCAAACCAGGTAAGAGGTGATCCTATTCTTAGAAACTTGAGGAAGTAACCTCTTATGAAGAGATACTGCCTTTGACTCTTTAAAGCATCTGAGTTAACTCATTTCTGAATTTCAAAGATTCTAAAATGACAAATTTCAGGGACTTGTTTCAGATAGCAGCCTTGCTAAAGAGATACAATTCTAAGTGTCTGTGTATAGCCTATTACATATTTCTTTTAGTAACCCTAAAGTGGATTCATCAAAGCCCTCCCCCAAGCACAAGAGACAAAACCACTGAATTACTTTGCTAAGGTTCTGAGGGTGCAGACTGATGGTGTGGCTAAATGAACCCAGCAGGCAGCTGCTGCCAGAGCAGTGGTTGTTTCCCCTGCTTCCAGCTGCCTCCTCTGCTGCTTCCCACATGCTTGCACCCACGTTCATCTGATATGCAGTAAGCTGGGTCAGGAAACTAAACCACCACTTCAGAGTTTTCTGTCCGTTTAGCTCCCTGGCCTACCTCACCACAGGGCTAGATGAGAACTAGTACTGGTAAAGAAGGAGCATGGTGGTTGTGGGGACAAGCTTCTCTTTTGACCAGTTTTCATCAATTCAGCCTTACACTGTAATTCAGATAACCAGGATTCAAGCCAGCTATACCCTGTTAGAGGTGACCTCAACTAGATATTTTCTAGAGCGACTCAGAACCCTCCCCACCTTAGAAAAAATTAACGCAAGTATTCTTACTTTGAAAATCCCTGGTGAATCTTTTGAAAATTATGTACTGTGAATACTGTAAACAGATTATTTATAACAGACTTCATCCTACTGGTGCTGCTACCGTTGGCCCCATTAAGGGGAAATTACATTAGACACAATAGATGCATGCTCTACCAGCAGGACTGAAACTAAATGACTCATCCAATTACAATATACAGGATCCAATGATTTTACTTCTAAAGAAAGGGCAGGGCTTCCTACATAATGACAGGTACAATGTAATTATGGGGAAACTGACAGTCTTGGCTTTGTTCTTAACACATGAAAGTGGCTCCTGTAATCTAAGACAAATACATAAAATGCTGGTCGTTCCTTTAAACTGGGGAGGAAAAATATTCAGGTCTGGGTGTGGAGGTCTCAAGCTAGTTTTATTGGGCACTTTGCCAATATTATGAAAGCAGTATACCACATAAGGGTGGTACCCTACTCTCAAGGAAAAAAAAAGCAACTGAAAAAATCAGTGTGTGCAAAAAAAAAAAAAAATTTGTAACCTGCACAGCGGAGAAGAGGAAGGAGAACTGAGTGTGCACTGGTAGAGCACAGAATAACACTATGGTCTGTATGAGCATTATTTATTTTTAGAGGGATGTGGCAACCACACAGGCTAAGACCACCAGAACTCCACCTTTATAAAGAGGTTAGCATTATCTTGACAACTTGAATGGGGATATGTAGCCCTTACAACCATCATTAGAGAGGTATGAAAAGAACCACTTCAAATAACCCCTTAGCCTAATTAAGATTCATAAACTGAGCCTTCTGCAGCTGTTCAGATTCATCTCCTGTTTTTGTCTGGAGATTTGGGGTGGGGATCATTGTGGAGAGCACAGACCCCAGCAGACATGAATGCTAACTGTGCAGCTGTCTTCAGAGGCACGCTGCTGAAAGGACTCTGCATTCCTCCTCAGAGACCAGGCCTGAGATGCATAATTGTATTTCTTCAGATTTAAAATTGCATGAATGCTAACGTACAAAGTTGAGAGTGAACACATGTGATGTGTCTGCTTTTACACAAGAGGCAGTCAGGAAACAGCAGCATGAGTATCTCATCCCAAACAGTGAAGTTTTTCTAAATCTAGATAATTGCTCTCTAGAGGTTGATTTGTTCTCCAGACTTGTGACAAGATGCAATGATATTTTTCCAATGAGGATATGAATTATTCTAAGATTTATTTCCAAATCCTCTAGTAGGTAACCATCTAGCCTGCTCAGACATCTACAACTAAAGAATAAGATTCACAGCTTTTGCTAAAACACTTTGTTAGCAATTTAAGAAGAAGAGAGAAAGACAATGTATCAGATCCCAGGCTTCTGCTGAGGCTGTACCTGTTTTGTGCATGACCACCCTCACTAGTGCTAACCATGCGGTACCCTTCACGACCAGTAAATGCTTATTCTCGCATGCATTACATTCACAGCCTACAGAACATTCTCAGTCAGGGCATGCTAATATTATGACTTGATACTACATGGGATATTTTTGTAGCACTTGATACACAGAGTGCCTCACAGTTTTGATATTTTATTCTCTTGATAGTCCTACAGAGTAGGGTAAAATTTGTACTATGCAGAAGAAGGTCTAAAGCAAAGAAACCAAGTAATTTGCTACATATCAGACTGGAAGCTATGGCAGAGCAGGGCTCAAAATGGTGTTGATCAGCCATCCTTCCTGAAGTGTAAGAGTTAGAGCTTTTGTTACAAAATCCTTACAGTATTTATCTCCCTAACTAATGAATAACACTATCAGTACAAAGACATACAACACTTGAAAACAGCTAGTGTCTCAACTACTGATGTTCTCTAAACAAAAACTCCTACACTTCCTCACACTAATAAAGTAGAACTAAAACAAGTAGCTTTAAGTTCAAGCATCAAAAAAGGGAGGAAAATCTGTCATAGGGCAAAGTATAATAGAAAGCCTCTACAGTCAGACTTGGAAAAGAAAGCGTGGTGCTGTGGAAAGGGTGCTGTGTTAGTAGTTCTGCTAGAGACCTGTTGCATAAACCGTCTTGTGTACTCATGCCTCTCACTTATCTGTATGATAAAACACTGTCTTCCTTTTATAAACTTACTATTCTGCGGGGCGGGGGGGGGAATTAGACTAAATAGCTAACTACTACAGAAAATAGTTTTCTTAACTGCAGCGATTTTTACTCCTGCCAGTATCTCATTTTTTTTTTTCTATTTAAACAAAGATAGTACCTTCATGGGGAGAAACAATTTTATTCAATTTCTGCATGTCTGTATTCCTGGTTTTAGAGCTGACATCCTTTGTCTGTCAGCAAAGGCAAGGAATTTGGGAACAAACTTTCCCCAAGAGCAGAGTCAGTCAGGTAGAAAGACACTGTGAATCACCTTTCCCATTTTCAGAACAGATAAGGCTCCCAATAAAGATACAGGCAGCTGAGTAAGAATGTTAAATGCTCATAGGAAAGGAAACAGTTCTTCCTCATTTGTCACCAGCACCAGTTCCTGGACATTCAATTCTGTTTTCCTTTAAGCCTCAGACAACCTCATTTCACACGTTATTCACCACGGAATGACACTTGTTCTCAACACACAGGATCATTACCTAATTGCACAAGAGCAATCCCTAGAACCTTCAGCTTGGTGATATGAAGCACTGCTGTAGGAGAGGGGTTCATTCTATATACCAAAGCAGGCCTCTCTGTTAACAAACCAAGATGCTGCTTCTATAATAGCTTTCATAGTTTCAAAAATCACAAGCCCACCTCCCTGTAGGCTCAGGGGGTAGAGCACAGAGGGTCACCATGTGATGAAGAGTGTTTTAATCTTTCTGTATGAGGAAATAATGGATGGGTGGATGTAACAAAGCCAAATGCCAAGGCCTGAAATGCATGTAAGATCTCAACCTCATAACAAATTAGGAAAGTGTGGGGGAGAAAAAAAGGACAGCTACAGCATACCAGAAGTCATGCCTTTGCCTTTACACTATAGCATGCAAGACAGGAAGTCTGTCTTGGTTGTATTTTAAACAGATTTTACTATCTCCTTTCTAGTAGTCTGTTTTAAGACTGATTGTGTTTCTATGTCGCCTTTCACTGACTAGTGTTAAAGGGAATGATAAGTGACTTTTAGAAAAACACAAATGCATCTCAGTTTAGTGTGACAGCTACCCCACAGCTGAGCAGTCAATGATGAACACCACAGTAGTGTGAGGTGATCTTACTTTTTTGTAATTACGTACCTAAACCCTAAACACCAGGTTTGGGATCTCTTTGCAGAGATCCTGTCTCCCAGCCAACAACCCAGCTGCATGAACGCTTACTGCTATTCACTCTGTTGTTGTATTGCTCTACTGCTAAACAACTAAAGACAGAAAACTAAAGTTCTCTATCTGTTGCTAATTCACTGTAGCTTGATAGATAACATTCAGCAAAGCACAGCGCTTTGAGTTTTCATTTGAAGGCAAGTCAAACACCACAAACACTAACCTTCTTTCAGAGCTATTATCTTGCCACAACTGTTTTGAAATACAGGCTAGAACCACAACAAACACGTTTCTCTAACAGCCTACAGGATGAGACAAGAGTGTATGACTGAACATTTAGCCTGCAGACAGCTTTTCTGTGTTTGTTTATGCAAAAGTTAAGCCTAAACATCTCCCTAGAACAAGCAAGCATTATTGCCATTTTACAGATGAGAAGTGAACAGAAGCAATGAGAAGTGACTCTTAATTTGAGGGCTCAGATTACCTAGCAGAAGTATCAGATTTAATGTCTTTTCATGCACGAAAGGCTGCCTGCATACTTACGCATAAGCAAGTTGGAAAACCTCTCTTACTGGCAGATGAAGTTATCTAGGATGAAGCCCAACAGAAACAAAACAACTAAAAAGGAAGCAGTTCAGCTCATAAAGGCAAAACCAAAATAAACATGTATTCCCTTAAGTTTTAAGACAGCTACATCTGCCTTTTGATATGTGGATCTTGCCTGCTTTCATAAACCAAAAGTTACTTAAAACACTCTTCACTGTGACACAGTAACGTTGGGAAAAAAAATCCTTTTCCTCACAGAAAAACCTTGTAGCAATGGATAAATTAAGTCAAAGCATTGTAGCACCCTCTCGTGGTAGGCTGGAAAATCATGTTCGCCAAAGTGGCTGCAACTGATCCTTTTAAACTTCGTTCTTCAAAATTCACACAGCCTCCTGTGTGCTGCCCAGGCTTCTCAGCTAACGTGGTAGTTCTGCCCAGCATGAGGCTGTGCTCTTTCATACTCAGCTGCTCCCTGCTGACAATGCAGTGCGTGTTTCAAAGCCTATCTCCCTGTTAGAACACAACAAGGTGAACTTTGTGTGGAGAGGGGAAGGCTAAAGAAAGTGGAAAGAGTGTGTAAGAGGTTCCTCACAGTTAAGTGCTGTTCCTGTTCAGGAACAAAATACTTGCTGGCAATGCCTCATGCATACCAGCTGCAGTGTAGTTCTGTAACAGCTGATGCACAACAGAAAACATGCTAATAATCAGCACCTGGGGATATTGTTCCCCCACGTGTAAAGCAAGAAAACTAGCAAAGCTCACCTGTGTCTAAACAGCCTATAATTATGTTGCCTTAAGGCATGCCAGTTTCCATAGCCCACAACACAAGTGTGTATCATACCAGGGCTAAGTCCATCCACCTGTGGCTAAGCAGGTACTGAGAAGCCAGCTGAGCATTATTCTAGAGTTAGCCTGCACCTAGAAGCAGTTATACGCTTTGCCACCTACCCCTAAAATAAGAAAAACATTTTATTTAGCCGAAATACTAACAAAGCACACACAGAAAAAGCCGTTGCACCTCTACTATCATGGCGCAAGCTTGTGTGTTGATGGAAAGACACATACATACTAAGCGTCTGATTCAAATTTAGCTTAAGCATTTGACAAAAAAATAGATGGAAGCTATACAGACTTAGTCACATCAATATAAGAAAGAATTAGAACTTCTGTACAAGACATCAGACAAGCTTAGCTCTAACAGACTTAAGCACGTGGCCTATTTCAACTTCTCAAAGCATAGCTGTACTTCTAACGAGGTGCTAAAGTGTAGGAATTACCACACAATTAAATGACTCTAATCTAGAGGGCAAAGCTCTCTTTAAACATTTTACCCCTGAAGAAGCTAAATATTCATTATGATGACCTAAAAACAGAAAATGAAAAAAAAATTCTGATAAATAGATTTAGCACTGTTATGACAAATGCAAGAATTAAACCTGCCAGACTTCCCACAGGGATAGCTATGGCAGGCTACACAAATCACCATTTGAGCATCTACTGATTTTGTACATCAATCCTAGCCATCTAATGCACCTCTGGAAGAAAAAAAATTATGAAAAGCGGGCTAGTTGTTCTTCTGTAGTTTATATCAGACTCAGATTTACTAGATTACTCAAAAAAATAAATCTCAGTTTCTTCTAACATGAAAAATAGCTCCTTCCTCACAGCTATGCTGCACACCTTAATATCCATAGTTTTCAAGATCCTCAAGAAAAAACCTAAATATAGCTTGAAATACTAGCACTGCAAGATACTATATTCCATTTTCCTATTTATTCTAAGGATCTTCTCTAGACAAAGCTTTTTTAATCTGATAAAGTACCTCTGCTTTCTCTGTTTACTCTTGGTATTTAAAAAAAAAAAGAAAGCCATAAATCAAAATTAAGTAAAACCAACAAACATCATCCTGAATAACAAGCATACAATTTATGATTAGTGGGAAAGTATTTTGCTGTGCTTCACTGGGTAATTGGGCCAGAGCACAGGTTTCACACTGATATCAATTACAAAAGCAGTGTTCACCCCTCCCCAAGCTGCACACATCTTTCTGCCTCAAAAAAAGAAGACAAAACCTACCAAAAATCCCCACTTCCTAGCCAGGAGAAAGTACAAGAATTCTCCAGGGCCTGCAGAGAGCTGGCTCTCCCTATTTATATATGTTACTGCCACAAATCATGGAATCATGGAATTTTCAGAGTTGGAAGGGACCTCCAGAGATCATCTAGTCCAACTCCCCTGCTGACGCAGGAATGCCTAGAGCACATTACTCAGGACTGCATCCAGGCGGGTCTTGAAAATCTCCAGAGAAGGGGACTCCACAACCTCCCTGGGCAGCCTGTTTCAGTGCTCTGTCACCCGAACCATAAAGAAGTTTTTTCATCTGTTTGAATGGAACTTCCTATGTTCCAACTTGTGCCCATTGCCCCTCATTCTGTCGCTGGGAACCACTGAAAAGAGTCTGCCTCCATCCTCCTTCAACCCACCCTTTAGACACTTCTAAGCAAGAATAAGGTCTCCCCTCAGCCTTCTCTTCTGCAGGCTAAAGAGTCCCAGCTCTCTCAGCCTTTCTTCATAAGGGAGGTGCTCCAATCCCCCAATCATCTTTGTTGCCCTATGCTGGACTCCCTCTAGTAGTTCCCTGTCCCGCTTGAACTGGGGAGCCCAGAACTGGACACAGTATTCCAGTTGTGGCCTCACCAGTGCAGAGTAGAGGGGGGGAATGACCTCCCTCGACCTACTGGCCACACTCTTCCCTATGCAGCCCAGGATTCCATTGGCCTTGTCCTTATTCCATTATCTAAATGATAAAGCTGATTGTGGTTTACTTGATGCCAATCCTGTCAGTAAAAAAGCAGGTTTGAAAAGAGATCAAAAATGAGTGATATCACCACAAAGTTATCAAAGAAACAACTTTGAGAGCATCTCTTCAAGGTCTTGCCTATACCACAGCCTTTATGCTTTGATCAAGGTGCCATTCAAAGAGTAACTTCACCAAGACTCAACACTATTAATATCAACAATATTATAAAGAGCACATGTAGGACATTCAGCAGTTTAAAGTTCAAGTTTGAAGAACTTGCTATTTTAACTTTAGTATCTTAAATCTGAGTCTGAGCACTGCCAACTATTAGACTAAGTTTTTTTCTTCGTCAGTTTACAGCTGAAAAGATGAAAAAATTCCATTTACAGGAAAAAAGGAAACACAAATCAGCTCTCGGACACTGTTTCTTTATCACTTGTACTGAAGTAAAGCTTTCAATTAAAACCTGTGTTCTAAGAAAAAAAACTGCATGAAACACAGGCAGTCAGTAAGTCCATGCTTACGCAGTCCAGCTCAGGCCCATATAAGCTTGAGTTCTGCTGCATCCAGTGACTTAATGGAGGAAGGAAGCTATGCCACTAACTATTTCAAAAGATCTTCAAGGTTATTCAGATCTCTAAGAGTCCATTTTGCTCTTCCTATATGACATAGCTTGTATCAATTTTAAAAACGCTTGCATAAACAAGCTTATTGCTAAACAGTCACCATAGTTTCATTAATTGGCAAATTCTGACAAATTAGATTGCTGGCCCAGAAATAACACTGTAAAGTTATTTCTTTTTAAATCCCTTCAAGGCTAACCTAAATTATTTTTCCAGTTTTCTTCTACTATTAAGTAAATGTCAGAGATGCCAGTATAGCTGTATCTTGTCTCTACTTCTGCTCTTGGCTTTTCTAAGTAGCAACACAAATTGATATTCTCATCAGTTGCACAGCCTCCCACAGGTTTCTGAATAGCAGCAGTAAAACTGAACAGTCTTGTTAACTCCATGACACTGCTGGTTAGCAAAACGAACCCTAAGCAGCAAAGGCTTTGAAATAATCTCGAGAAGCTGAGTTGACCCTGCAAGCTAAGAAAGGCCTCATTATATTAATTTACACACCAGCTTGGGTTTGAAGGGTTATCTTCACAATCCATGGGCTACAAAATTAGAAAGTACAAATGTTTTCATTTTTTGTCTAGAAAACAGATCCGTGCTCTGTAAACACCTTTTGGACCTCTGATGTTTAGGGTAAATGTAAGAGGTAATACTAATCTACTTGGATAAGACAATATTTAAACAAGCTTCTAGGTTAGGCCATGCTGGAGCGTACACAGATTTGTGATGAGGAAGTGTTTCTTCATTTTGCAATTCCTATATGTTTTGGTGTGTATACTGTACAGGCATCCTACTCTCTACAGTCAACTTTTCCAAAAATTATGCGTCTAATTAAACACAGAATCTGAAAACCAGGAACACTTTGTGACCTATGTTACATATTACCACCATAATAGCCAATATTAATATCATTTCTTTCAACTAGAAGCAAGCCTGACACCTGTTTCAGAATTAGCCATGGTGCTGAGCACACTCAACCTGCAACAAAAGTGATTATTGGTAGCTTATGCCAACCCACTGTAAATCCCACATGTGAACTCTAAAGAGTGTATGTGTATAAACAATTGTACTTGATTCTACTCTGGTAAGAAGGGAACAAGAGGACGAGATCTTGGTGTATTCTTCCTTCCCAAAACGAACAGTCCTCTAAATTAACATTTGGTTGTGCTCCAGGAGCTTGGAACTCCTCATCTTTTTGTTCCTGGGGTATCAGTCATCAGCTATGTCAGCCCTGAATTGGTCAGGCAGTGGGACTAGACCATTTTACGTCCCTTCCAACTGAAGTCTATTTTATGTGGGGAAACACCCCAACTGGTATGCTGCCCACTACAGGGACATTGGTTGGTAATCCACTTCTAACTTATCATAGAACAGTTTAGAAGGCCCACCTGTCTCATTCAACAGTTATTAATTATACCCAGGACTGTATGTTAAAACATTATCTCTGAAACTGAACAGTTAAAATACAATCTCCAGTGTACCAAAATTCACTATTAGGGAGAAGTTGCAAGAACACCTTTTACCCTTTTCTCTTTTTCTAGTCTTTCCTTATTCCTGTTCTTTCCTCTCTAGCATTATCTGTCTTTCTAGAGATACTCTTCTCCAGAGTTGTTCATCCTAGTTGAGATGACAACAAATAGGAACAGCAGAGACACGCCTGATGCTTTGTTGTTGGGATTATTGTAGGAGAAAGGAAGGAGAAATAGTCTGGGAGGTGCCTAGGGTCACAAATCCAGAATGTTCTCATCTTCCTATCCTCTAATTTCATTCCTAATTTGACCCCAACAGCAGCAGGAGATGGTTCCTATGCCATTGCCACATATAGCTAACAAGAAGAAGCTACTTCGGTTTCACTTTAGTATTAAGTAACAACAAAACATCAAACAAACCAGGAAAGAGCCCAAAATCCAAACCAGTAACATTATCAAATTACAGGATGAGGGGATGTAGAACTGTCCTATAGAAAATGAGTTTTCCTTCACTGAAAAGCTACTTTTCTTACATAATTGCAGTCCAAATTCTCACATCACTATTGTCATAGAATACTTTCAAATCAATGTAAGTGAAGCACCAAGTTTATTAACACATGTAATTATTTTTAATGGAAGTATCATAGTAAGATTAAGATCCTAAGAACAATGTTTGGGAGGGAAGGACAAAAGAAGAGGAAAGGAATTTCTTGAAAAAGTTCAGTCTTAAAAGAAATATGTTTAAATGGCCTTTAAAGAGCACTAAAAGATAGAAATAAAACCAATTCAATTCTTAGTGAAGTATTTCTGTGCATCTCTGTCTCCACCTCAAAAAAGGCAAAGTTATTTTTTGACTGTTTTTTGAAATTCCTGTGCTGATTTAGCTGATACTGAAAGCTACCTATTAAAAAGTTAATTTATACACAGTTGCAGATAAGCAATCATATTGGGAGATGTGCATGTCTTTATAGAAAGCCCACAATGCACATGAAACTTCCTAAGCAGATATGGGTAATATAACTAAGCTTTGTTGTTGTGGTTTACAGTGTTACCAACAGGAAGCCTCAATGGTTTTGTAAGTCACTTATTCTAGAGAGAATTATCTCTACGGATAATACCAAGATCAGCCTTTAAAAAAAAAGTATTTCGTAACCACAAAACCAGGGAAATGTCAGGGATGATGCAGTAATGGTGAGAGAACCATTACTTCAGACCAAACAAGTCAACTGCATTACCCCATTCAGTGCAAGCTTTTGTTTCTCTCCTGCTGTGTTGAGGGAAAGAGAGACTGATGGTGGTCCAAACAACTATGTGAAAGATTTCTTTACCAGTAAATACTCTTCTGAATGCTGTTAAGAAGGAACCTGTACGCCTACTTTGCAGATTCACCTGCAAAGCCAGTCAAGGGGCCATTTGTACTACAGCTACCGAGCTTTGCATCATTCATAATTATATACTCTTGAAAGAACTACTAACCATTTGGCAAGCAGTGATTTAGGAATATCAGATTCTGAAACAGTTACAGTGTAGGCGAGGCTTTAGTCTGTGATCATCCATCCGTGGCTTT
This sequence comes from Burhinus oedicnemus, assembly GCA_008921705.1. Lineage (NCBI taxonomy): Eukaryota > Metazoa > Chordata > Aves > Charadriiformes > Burhinidae > Burhinus > Burhinus oedicnemus. The sequence goes on from VFFE01006217.1 coordinate 474,817, forward strand.
TTGAAATAGAACCAGGTGAAAATGAACTTGGCAAGTCACTAAACAAACCTAACTGTATTACTAACTGTAATAACTTTCACGTACACCCCTACTGGAATAAGTACAAACTGCTGTTTCTTGGTTTATATTAGTTGGATTTTAACATAGTTTCTTATGAGTGTGAACTAGTCAGCTGTCAGTGGTATTTAGAAGACAGTTTATGGATAACAAGTATACTGGAAACATTGAGTTGTGACAACTAAAAGAAATGGGCTAGAATAAATAACGCTAACGATCATCAAGCTTTATCTATAAAACAAAGATCTAAAAAGTATGATTTGACTTCAGCAAGGACTGGCCTGCTTTAAGAACAAACAAACATGACATATGCTGAACTAAGTGGGTCACAGAAGAGGTCACTTCTCCTGAACACTGCTGAAAATATGATTTCAAGCCTAGTGTCCCAGAATCTGTAATTAGTACCAGCCATCAAATATTCCTGAAGCCAACCCTACTACAGCATCTCTAGGAGATAGTCCAACTACCTTCGAACTCTAATTATGTGAGCTGTCAGCCCTGCTAGATTAAAAAATATGATTTAAGCTGCTTGTGACAATTTGCTTTTGTGTCCAATAGCTTACATGTTCACTTTCCACTGATTTGTTCACTTGGCCATGTCCCTGTTTCCAAAAAAATCCCACAAATTTTTTTCTGCAAAACATTGCACTTGCAAGCAATAGCAAGTTTGTGAAATATTGCTAGAACAACTTGTACCACACCATCTGCTACATGTGGAGAACTGAGAAATCGGAGATCTGTCTGGGCTTTGAAATTTGATTTTTAAGTTAGTTCTGACTAACATCTTTTGAAGTAACTTCATTTCAGTCTTACTTTCTTCAGACTATGTTCCCCTGTTTATGTGAAAAGTACACAGGAAATATATATATACCAGGAATTATAACAGATCGGTAGTCTATATTATATTGTATCTTCCATCGAGTTGGTAGAGTCCTCTCATTTGCGAAATACAATATGCAAAAATCCCAACTTAAGACAAGGTATGAAAATGAGTACTGAATGCAACTGAATCTGCAGGAATAATTTAGATATCACGGAGAATGATGCAATAGAGAACACGCCTGTAATTTCATCTTCTACAGGAGATGTTCCTCTAATCACTTAGCTGAACTATCCTTTATTCCCCAAACAATTAGTTAAGAGTTATTTATACATTATGGTCCCACAAGATTTCTGATTAACAGTACAAAGAGTCAGGCACTGAATACAGTGATTATATTCCATCTGCACAGGGCATTTACTGACAGGAAAGTCTGCAGGCAAGTAGCTCTGGCCCCAGCTTGCTGCATTTCACTGGGATGAAAAATAAAGAACGTTTTAGGCAGCCTACAAAGTGCAGTTGTTAAAGTGACGCTGTTTTCTCTCCTTCTTTCCATTTTCCTGCATCCAGCCCTTCAGTTTCACTGAATTTCAAAGGGATAGTGTTATTTATGCTTCTTCCTGTTTTAGAATATTTTTATCATGTGGCATAGCACTCCAACTGCCCTAGGGGAGCTTTAATGATAATTTTATTTTTAAAAGTATAGGCTTATCTTGCCTGACCTTGATGCACACAATAGAAGGTTGATAAACTCCTCCTCTAGAAAACAAAACAGGGAACAAATGTCTTGTGCCTGCTGGATCAAAAGCTCAAGTGTGGCAGAGCCTTCCGCTACCCCAAAATATATCACCAAGGCAACTGTAGCGATATTGCAAACAGGTATTGCAAAGGCTTCCTAGCCAGGATTTAAATAATCTGATTTTCCTGCAGTATGTTTTCTACAACACTCAGCAAGTCTTTTCAGAGATGAAAAGCACGCTAACACCATTCCAAAGAATATCTTGGTACACTAGGCAGTTATCACTGTTCTTCAGAAAGAAAATTAGAGCATGTCACTGTTCAAAGGTCATATGAGGAGCCAAGTAGTGCCCATGCAACTTGGAAGTTGTTGGTTGTCATCAGTTCCCTCAAACAAACTACTGAAAGGATAAGGAGATAACCTAGTTCCCTGTTCTCTCCCCTGTTCCTTCTGTGAAAGGGAAAGCAAGCTCATCCAGTAATGGCACCAAGTACTAATTATCTTTTCTGGTTGCACCGAATGGTAAGAATTTGATCATAATTAGTGTTCACAACAGATTCTCCCTCTTGAGTTGTTGTCCCTGTGGTACTAGTTAATTCTGATGCAGTGTACGTGGAAACACCCGTGTTTGAATAATCCTTCTGTTTACACTCTTCCTTTCTAGTACATTACTAGCAACCAACATGCTTGATGGTCCATTGCTTGCTTTTATAAGTCACAGATTACGTGCTAGGAATGCTTGCAATGGGGCACTTTGAAGGGCTAATTGCAAAAGGCTGCAAAATCCACAACTATCTTTCACATCTTGGAGAGCTCTGCTCCACAGCTAACAAATCACAGCAGTCTATCAGCTTGCTTAGGACTTTTCCGCTCAACTATACAGCAGTGCTCACAGAATTCAACACTACGATGACCTGAAGCCCGCAGGAGTCTAGGTATCTGTTCTCATGATAGACTAGTGGGATGCCACAATACAGATTTCCCTGTTCTTTCCATAAAGCAGAAAACATCTTCAAATTTCTTGCTTCTTCCAAAAACACATCCTGAAGTAGGTAGTGCCTGTGTATCTGTAGTGCTTCTCCTACACAACCGTAACACAGCAAACACACTTGGGACAAACTGGTTCAACTCAATCTCTCAATTTTTCACGGGCAACTACACTTCAAGTTAGTTGCATAAAAATGCTCATCTCAGGTTTTTGGCAGCCTAGCATAAGAGATTTTACACTTCATTGATTTGACACAACCTGTTCTTCAAAATCCTGTAGTAAAATGGGTCTGAGGCTGAAAACATTGTTTATTTCCATCTTTTTCATAAACAATCCAGAAGTGACCCCTCAAAATGAACTTTGGCAAGAGTACTTAGTAAGGTTCACGTCACTGCTGGCACAGTATAGTATGAAATCTGCCAACATTAGCTGAGGCAGAGATTTATACCTGTAAAGGGTCCAGCACTAGCCAACAGGCTGTCTTCCTCACATCAGTGAATGTATTGAGGAAAGCCAAAGAAGGTAGATAATCCAGGCTCATCCTTAGACTGGCTGGTTTAGTCAGTGGTCCAAGAGTACTACCCATAATCCTGTGCTTTTTCCATCACTTTTCATACACTGTGAATACATATCCTAGAGACAGTATGTAAGAGTCAGGTTCAGAAAGAAATTACTAGAAAAAAGGAATGTGGATCAAGTAGTATCGCCAGCAACCACAGTGTCTCAGCAAATGAAGCATTGCACTTAAAGATAGCCAGCTTAAGTAAAGCAGGAGAACAAGGTCAGTAAATGAAAAATAAGAACAGAAGTTGAGAGAAAAAAAAATTCCCTCAGACAAGGGGAGTCACGATCACAAGAACACAATTTCTCTGAGAAAGCAAGTGAACTCCAGATTCAAGAACATGATAAAAATCTTTGGTTATTGCCCAAGACAGATATTTAAATAGGTATCCAACTTTGACTAGCATTTGCGATAGATTATTAATAGTGAGTTGTCACTCATTTCTAAGAAAATGTGCATAGACTCAGGGAACAATTTAACAAGGCTGAGGTATTCACCAAGACGGGATGGGAGTTTGAAGCCTGCCCTGAAACTCTCAAAAACTGGATTGCCAAAAAAACCCACTCCTTTTACATAATCTAAAAGAATAAAAAGCTGTATCTTATTTTTGACAGACACATCTTCCTTTACAGTCTGCAAATAAAACAACAGAAGCAACAAAGACCTAAGTAAAATGATATTCATTACCTTAACCACTGAAGCAGATAACCTAGGCAATATAAACAGTCATTATTTTAAAGATACAATTGCTGTTATCACAGAGAAATGGTTTTTTTATATGCCACTGAACAGTTTTATTCAGACCGTGTTGACTTTCCAGGTTCCCTCTTGTTTCCAGGTCTAGGGAAGACAGAGCAGAAGGGCTGGCAGAGCACATAATTTGTCTGTTTGGTGTGCATGCATGCTTAAGAAAGCTTTTTCTCTCCATTTCCCTGCCATTACATGTAAATAATTCTCCCTACCTTCTACCTTTAAAATTTAGTATGGTGGAGGGAGGAGCTAGAAGGATTTGTTCAGGAGGCAGAACTAAATTACTACTAAAACATGCAGCAATAAATGTAAAGATACACTTGAGTCAGTCTCAACTGTGTTATTCTGAAGTAACTACATGTCTTCACGTGGTGTACCGTACTTTCCACAAATGTCCTTTCTGTCCTTGCCTTGTAGGAGCAAGAACCAAACAGTCATCTTGGTACCAAAACACTAAGAGACAGTTTGTCATCAGCAGGAGTGCTCTTGCCTGCTAAGTCACACTTTGCAGTCTATACGACAATTCTGCTCTGCTGCTAAAGACTTAGACCTGAGCATACTGAAAGAAGCAGGGTATGTGCATAACTCCTGAGATCGGCTCCTAACATTGCGAATTTACAGTATCAGTCTATTTTACAGTAATGTTTCTGCCAAAGTGCCTTTTAAAGTACAAATATACAAAGACGACAAAGTAAAACATGATGATACTACGGCTGAAAGATGCAATAAAATGGTAATCCTTAGTTTTAATTGTAGTAATAGTGGGTCAGGCATTTCAGCAAGCACAGAATTCTGTTTTGGTTTTAAAGTTGATACTGCTCCCTGAACTCAAAAGCTGTGATAACACTGAGATTTTAAGAACCAGATTTAGTGCTACATTCTTGTTTTGATAGATACTTATGTGTCAGCAGTCACAGCAGATGATATTTACATTTAGACTGCTGGTTGCATGTTCCTTAATCTTTTTGCCTATGCTCATTCTATTGAGCAAAAAAAAAAATGTATTGTCAGAAGCAGGCTTGCTCTATAAACACCGACATCTCTCTCCACCGAAAGCCAAACCAGCGAAGCTCTCCATAGCAGATTCAGTTCTTTAGGATTACAGATGCATCCACACATCTATTCTCAACATGCTTGTCAAGACAGACAGGTTCCAGTTGACCATACCTTCCCAAACTTGTGCATTATATTAAGATGTTGCCAAACAGATATAATAAATAAATAAAAAAACCCCATAGTTACAAAGGGGGATTTGAAGTTGTGGGCTCCTCCTAAGAGAGATTACAGAAACCAGTCATGTTGCATTAAACATTTCCGGTATCAGTTTACAGCAGTAAGAATAGAAGTGGACAGGCAAAAACTTCAACTGAGAATCAGATGGCAGCTATAACACCCCAGTCAAAACAAAATCGTTTGCTCTGTCAGGAGCTATATGGCTACAAAGACTTATAGATCTAGAAGGGCAAGTTATAAGCGCCTCAGTAAACAGAAAGACAAAGCGCATGTAACGTTTACCTTTGTAAACAAAACCAGAGCTAGGAACCGCTGCAGTGACAGCTACCGAGCACTGCAAGTTTTGATTCCCGGTGGTGCCACCTCGCTCCTGCTGTGGATGGCGGGGAGTCGGCGTCCCAGGCTCCAGGGGAAGTTTCTCCGGCCCCGAGCTCGCTGCCAGGCTCCGGGCTGGGCCGAGGCGAGCATCCCCCGGGACGTGGCAGCAGCGGCAGGGGCTGCCCCGCTCTCCCCGCCTGCAAGAGGCGCCTCTCCTCACGCCGGCAACTCCCGCAACTCTCCCCTCCCCCAATTAAACCAACAACAACAAAAGAGGGAAGGGAGGAAGGGCGATCTCATCCCCCTCCTCCGAGCCCCCCCCCCCGGCCTTCTGGCGAAGGGCGAGCGCGGGCGGGCGGGCGGCCCCCCAGCCC
>VFFE01006217.1:480677-516196 GCA_008921705.1 Burhinus oedicnemus
GCTCCGGCCTGGGACTCACGGACTCGCCCCCTCAGCCCCCGCCGCCATCTTAAACCACAGAGCGCCGGGAGAAAGGGGACAGAGCGGCTCCCGCAGCCACCTCCGGTCCTCCGAGGGAGGCCGCCCACCCCGCCCCCGGCGCGGTCACACGGGCGGCGTGGCTGTGGCGGGGACAGGCACAACGAGGGGGCACGGACTGAGGCACCAGAGCCCAGGTTACTTGCCGGATTGCGCCCTCGGAGGGTCCTCCCGTCTTGGCGGCGGTTTGAGGCCAGGAGTGGGCGACTCGACCGAAGGCCGCGGCCGTGGCCCCAGGGCTGCCCCGCTCATGGCGAAGCTGAGCCCCGGCCCCCTGAACACGCTTTCGCTGTAGGCTAGAGCCAGGCTGGTTCGCTGACGAACCCAAGCAGGTTCGTAGTGAGGTGTGAAGCCAGAGTCATGGACCTGGCTGCAGAAGGGAGCGGTGGTGGGCCTGTCCAGAGCTGTGCGCATCTATCTCCTCCTCCATGGCTCACCAGGCCCCTGGCGAAGTCCCCGGGCTGCTGCCAGGACCTGCTGTCCTCTGCCTCTTGCTCTCCTGGCTGAGGGTGTGGAGGAACAGAAAGGCACCTGCTGCGTGAATAACATCAGGCATGTTGGTGGCCCGGGGTGGTTGGCAGCAGCGTCTTGTCATCAGGCGGCTGAACATGCACTCTATTCTGTAACTAATTGGTAAACTGCCGTCTTTCACCTGTAATATTAGCATAAGGCTCTCCAAAGCAGAAGGGAGGAGGTTTCATCCTAAAAGATAATGGTGTTTGTTGCACTTCAGAGGACCTAGGCACTTGGAAATAAGTCACTCTCCATGCTAGCTACTGTTTCAGCAATGCTTTGGCAATGTTGCCTCATCGTGGAGAAGCCACAATGCGGCTCATCTCAGATGCCTTCACCACATCACTGAGAACTGTCGTAACAGTGACAAATAGGCTTGGTAACTTTCAGAGCCAGCCAGCTTCCAAGGAGCCACGGCAACCTGTAGCTGGACCGAGCTTTGTGTGGCTGTCCTGCGGTGGGAAGGTGAGGAGAAGCTCCTCTTTGAGCTCCATGAAAGTCATCTTTCTTGCATGAAATTCCTAGCGACAGGAATTCTAAGGTCATATTCTACCTTCCCAGGGTCATGAGGTGCTATGGAAATGCTATCCGTACTGTCACATGCACTCAAACTGCGCCTTGCTGCAATAATAATTCTGCCTAAAATAGGGGTGGCTCATCCAGCTGGGCTGGTGTGTACTCTGACACAGGCTGGAGTAAATAGGAGTGAGGAGCACGTGGAGCCAGAGATGCCTTAACTCTCTAAATTAATGGACTAAGAACATTGGGAAGATCAGGAATTACAGACAGACTTGCTAATGACACACAACAAAACAGTTCTTAAAATAGTGCTGGGAACATCTGGGGTGTAGCATAGGGTATGCGTTGCCAAGTCTGGGACCTTGTATGGGCATGGTTACGTGTATGCAAGCAGAGGGTGCCTCTGCAGGATGGACAGTCTCGGGCAGAACTGGCCCACATGGGTAAACTCCACGGTGGAGATATTTCCTGGTCCCGTTCCAGCTAGAATTTGCAGAGTTTGGTATTTATAAATGGTTTGCCTTGTAAACAAAATACATGTTCTCTGGAGACTGTAGAGAGACAACAAACATAGAACTCCCTCTTGCCATTTGCAGTTGCCATGTAGGATAGAACCACTCTTTAAAAATCAACAGAAATTGTATTTTTCTTTCCTAATGCCTTTTACTCACTGATCCTAGAGAACTATCCAGAGGAAGGCCATTAGCATTTTAAAAGAAGATGCCAGTGTCAAGACACTACTATACATAAGTGCACTAATGAGAATTGGGTTTAAACACTGTTCTTCCTCAGAGCTTGTGCATACCAGCAGCATGTGCACATACAGCAGCTCGCTGCAGGTTACATTAATGTCCGACTGCATGGAACTTGTCTGACACACAGAAACATCTTAATTGGGCATGGAGTCAGGCAGGGGCTTTCTAAAAACGACTGTTGCAAGGGGAAGAGGGCTGCAGCATGGTTACCATTTGCTACAGTATAATAGTATTTTAAGATCATGCTGTACCCCATTAAAAAAGCTTCAAAACCAGTGCCCCAGCCATTGCTGGTTGTGTGCTAAACAAGCCCTACCCTCAAACTGTATCCCATTTGGTCCTCTCAACAACTTCATTTATATGATACCATATAAACAGGGGATGCCAAGCTCTAGTTGGTGACCTCTCTTCTAGATTGCCTGCTAGAAGAGCAAGGGGGATATAAACAAGAAACTCCCCAAACTGAAAATGACTCTGTGCTACTGAGTCACCGATGACACTGAGCCACACTGTTCCTTATTGTTAAAATGGGGGCTAATAAGTATTTACTTCACAGAGTGTCACGGTTATTAACCATGCAAAGATGACAAAGTTCTTTGAAGAGGTAAAATCTATGTCAACGCTACTTATTATTATCAGCTGTGATGTTATCACAGCTTCATGTAGTATCAGGAATAGGTTGTTTTTCAGAAGGTAATTTCTTTTGAAGAGGTCTGGCACCGTGCATTAATGAGGCATCAGTAACAGTTACTGTCCTCCTGGCGATTTTGGACTTCCAGTCAATCTGCTGTCTCATGAGCTGTTCGAGTAAGGGATAAAAAGGACCAGGAACAAAGGCACCATTGAAGTTACAGTAATGTGCCTGATGAGAAATGTCGTATTTCTAGAAACACTTCTGAACTGACTTTAAATATTCACTGTATATCCATTTCTTGAAGCTTCTTCTAAGCAGTGACAATGCATTATTGCTCCACATCCACAGTGTGCTCCAAAAATCACACAATCAAATAATTGCTGGCTGAGCAGTCTTACGTGCTCTGCATAACATGTCATGAGCGCGCTGCTGTCATCTGCCTGAAGTACGGGTTCTGTGCCAGAAGAAGCCTATGGACAAATTGGAGACTCCTGAGTGTTAAGTCAACTGGGCAGTTTCTGTTTGTGACTTAGGAAAAATTAACTAGCAGTACTTTGTCAGTGGCTTGAAAATTAATTCTAGGAGTAATCTTTGCTCTTCTTCCAGCTCATATACTTTCTGTGTATCAAAGCTACACAGAGAAACAGATTTGTCTTGAACATTTGCCTGGTATTTAGAACATGGATGGTTTTAGTTAAGGTATTTGTTAAGTGCCTAGAAAAACAGAGGGCTGATCGAGGAGACATTTGGAGACTTCTTGAGAGTAAGGGATACATGTGCATAACATGTCAAGATTTTTATGCTTTTTTTGCAATACCAGAACAAGTTGTGGAGCTCAGGACAGTTGTAACTCCCCTGGGATGTCTGCAAAGGCAGTGTGCAGTGTCCACTAGATGGCCTGTGGCATTGCTGCTCAGTGTCCCTGTAACACCCCGAACTTCACCTGTGTGAAAACTAGGCAGCCACCTCTTAGACTTAATGGAGAGGTTCTGAGAAAAGACATTAAAAAAAAAAAAAAAGAAAAAAGAAAGATTTTCAAATCTGATAAAGGCTTTGTGACACAAGGTTAGTTACTCTGCAGTAAACATTGAAAGTTTGCAAGTGCTGAGCCATTTCAAAGGAGAATGTAATTTCCTGATGCATTATGTACAAGCACTCACCCTTTCTTCTCTGATTGACAGGTCTTAAAATGTACTGTCTGCACAGATCTTTCATGGCACAATAGGTAGTGTTTCAGTGTTGTCTTAAAAGTTATTTTGAATCATTACTTTGATTTAAATTTGAATTTATGTACAGTGCATGCAAGGTAGCTTGGGGTACTCACAAGCCTGTTCAATGAGGGTCTATGAATATAAAAGCTTTCTGGGGAAGTATGGTTTTCTAACAGATTTTGCTCAACAGCACAGAAAGATTCAAACGCAGTCCCTGACAGATTAAATTTCCTCTGTTAATAACTGTTCTTTCTTCCACCTTACCCAAAATAAAAACTACACACAAACCCCCTCACCCAAACATTGCATCCTACCACCCAACTCAGCCCTTTTCTCAGTGTGACCAACCTTTTGTTATCGCTTTGATACTACTTCAGCATTATCGTCATTCAAACCACTCTTCTGACACTGCCAGCTACTAGTCGAAACATTAACACCTACCAGGAGAGCGAGCAAATGAAGGGCTCTGTGTGGATGGAGGAAGGGACCTGGGTGTAAGGTGTTGTAGTGGAAAAGATGAGTGTGACTGCGTGTAGAGACAGCCAGCTCACTATAGCATCTCGGGCATCCCAATTCTTCTTTTACTTGGTCCTGTGTTTTTGTGTTAGGTATAGTGTGTAACTAACCACCCTCATGGATCATAACCATGTGGTCGGTCCTTGTGTCCATTAACTGTAAACAGCAACACATTAACTGTGATGAGGTTTTGCAAGGACTATACCCATCGTGGTATAACCTATAACCTTTTCACACCCTCCATCAGAGTAAAGCCAGAGGTGGCTGTAATTGTTTTCCTGTCTGATACATTTCTGTAAGTACTACAGCTGCACCACCCTTCCCAAGCATTTGTTTAAGGTATGAAAGGTTGTAGTAGGCTATGCTAATAAGAACATTAAGACTGTTATTTGTTTGCCTTTTTCCCTGGAAAATGTTGCCTCAACCAAACAAAAATGATGACAAGTCTGTGCATCTGCTGGGAATTGCAGAGTAGTACTCAGCTTGCACAGTGTGATCACTGATAAAGTACATTTGTTGCAGTATTATGAGGTCCCTCAACAGTGCTGGTGACAATTTAGGATTTTAGGCATTCATCTGCAGGTGGGTCAATAGTAGTGTTTTGCCACCAGCGTTCCAGGGTTGCCTTAATTCATGTTTGGGAGCCTAATTATTTTCGGTTCCTAATTTGAAATCTTACTAGCTTATTGGACAGCAAGGGGGTTCTTTAGTTTGCAGATGGAAGCTTTTCTTCATGTGTTTTCTATTCTCTCCCCCTGAGAGGTTTGTAGCCAGAGAACTGACATTTAGATATGGGATAGCAAACGTTTCAGAGCAAAATACTATACTGTGGTACCTCCATCAATGCCTCTGAGACCAACCTCATCCCACCTTAGATTCCTCTGATGACTACTGTACTGTATTTGAATTAAAATAACCACCATGACAGTCCAAAACAAAATAAAGGCTACATTAGCTGGAAAAAAATATATCCTTATCTTGTTTTTCTCAGATGTGCAGCTAAAATAAGATGGAATTGAGACTTAGCAGTGCTTCCTCTCCATGTTCCTTGCTTCCTGTGCTTGTTTCCCCTTATACATCCTTCATCTCTATCTTCTTGCCTCCTCACACTGTCAATCCTGCTCAGAATGCTTTGCCAGCCAGTCAGTTGCCAGCACTTTCACTTCCCTTTCTTAAATTATACTGAAAACCATATCTTCCAGTGTTGCCCTTGTTACAATAATTAATCTCTCTGTGATTGCACTCCTGGTATTGTTTTGAATTGTACACGCTTCTGAATTTAGTCTTTGATCCTGTACGGAAGCCTGAGGGTACAGCTTCTTGCAGGATTGATGCTCCATGTTAGAAATCTAGGATGGCAGAAATCCAGCCTTGCTCTGGATCACTTTGGGAAATGCCCATGTGCCCTCGCCATGAATGGTGCCATTCTCTATGCAATGGTCCTAAATAATTAAATGACTTTTAAAAGTCAAAGTTTGGTCTAAAATATTGTTATTGTTTCATTCTACAAAGTCCAGATAGATTCTTCCTTGGCTGGATTTTTTATTTAATTATGCAAGAATTCTAAGTGATTACTTTATCTTTCCAATGACATTGTGTTCCCGCCTCACACAGTTACGTAGTATTAAATATCCCTGCTTTTCAGCTTCCAGCTTTAATTTTATTTCTTTAAAAAATGCTCAGTAGCATGAAACTACTCTAAAGAAAAAAAGTAATTGTACAACTGAAGCAGGAGGAAGCATCAGGGCTTTGTAAGATGTTTCTGTGAATGCATATGTGTGTGTGTGTGCACAGAATAGGCTGGTACCCAAGAGAGCAGCATATACATTTGTAATCAAATCTCACTTAAATTTAAACTTGTTCCTTCTGTTAAACATGCAAATATTTCCGTTCTCTTTGCAGATTCTGCCACTCTGCTCATTACCAAACCTTTCAGAAAAGACATAAGCCCAAATCTTCTTCTGATCAGGCTCTTAATGTGTTATGTGTGGTCTTTATTTAGACTGTAAACTTGCTGAAGTAGGAAATGTCTTATAAAAAACCAACTACACTGTCTCATTTCACATCCAAATTCTTCTCCTGTACCAGCTGTGTGTGTTTGCCTAGCAGCAAGTCTTCTGTTAATGAATGACTTGTTCTCATTAGCTTGTCGGGCTGGATATGTAGCCTGTAGTTCCCACTCACGCAGAGCAGCGCTCCTTCCCTTGTAGCTTCTGGTAAATCAAACAATGAGATATACAAAGCCTTGTGTCTCTGAGTCTGACCTTTGTACTTTTAATCATTAACTAACACAGAATGCCAAAATAAAGTAACTATCTGGTGGTTAAATACATTTAACAGAAGCAGAGTCCTATGGACTGCCAGGTGTGGGGATTCTTGCAGGCTTCACCATCGGCTGCCACTTTTAAGCCTTCTTTAAAAGAGGGGAAAATGAATTCCCTGCTTAGCAGAGCCAAAGGAGTTGCACTCGATACATTTGTTTTGTGAAGCTGAGATCCAGAGTGGATTCTCTGACACCTCAGAGATTTTCAAAATGAGGCCCTGAGCAGCCTCATCTAACTTTGAAGCTGGCTGTGCTTTGAGCAGGAGACTGGACTAGATGGGCTCCAGTGATCCCTGCCAACTTAAATTCTTATTCTAATAAAAGTTGAGTTCATCTGCAGGTTTCCTCCATTCAGAGCATTAATTAAGACTCTGTCCTCTAACTAGGCTGAATTTTTCACGAAACTCATAGGAGCTGAATATTTCTGGAACCTCTGTCTCTCCATCTGATTTGTGTAAAATTGGCCAACAGGTTCAAAAGTTGCTGGGAGGTAAAAGACAGCTGGGGCAGACAGAGAGACACTCCCTTCCCCACACACATAGGACAACTGTATAATCCTTGTTTTCTTAAGAAAACCTTTCTTCCCTTTATGTTTGTGCAGCAAACTTGTCAAGTGTGCATCTAATGAGGCCTGAAGTCATGCTACATACTCCCAGCTGCAGCCAACCTGAAATAATACCTCCCAAGAGCCAACAGCACATTTCATATAGCTGAGGCATTTACTGTGCAATCCAAACTATGCAGAGAAGTTGAGACACTTAGGAGTGAAACCCGGGCATCTTCTTTCTGATAGTCAGAGATTATATCGTTGTGCTCACACGTGCATATGTTTAAGTCTGCCTGGTGCCTTGCCTGTCTCTGCCAGCAGACATGGGAGTATGTCTGTTACCTCTCTGGGTCATCCTCAACTTTCTCACACCCGAGAGTGACAGAAAAGGGAATTTGACCTCTGCGTGCTAGAGACCGCCTGGCTGTCTGCCTTTCCCTTTTTGTCTACTCTTTCTTAGGATGCAGTCACACTACAAAATTACCTTGAGTCATCTGTCTTGGAAGTTTTTCCCATGAGTTGCTCGTGATAAAGGGCAGACATACTAGGCACATTAATAATCTGTGCTGCTAGGGGAGACACCGATATGGCATGAATCCATTGTGGATTGTACGTGCTTCAGAGATTTCCGTCTACCTGAGCCAACTTCACATCCTTCCCCAGCGCCTCTTCTGCAAGGGACCAGTTCTATAGCTTCAGTCCACAAAGCTTGCCTGACTCCTTTAGCAGCAGCATGGTAGCAGATTATTCCATTTCCCTTTCTCCAAGTTTGCAGAGAACACACCTATCTTCCTCTGCTTTTGATGGACCTGGAAAACATTCCTTCTGTGTTTCCGGGAAAGGGCTTCAGAGCACTTCTATTTTCTGCCTCACAGGGACGCAGAAACTGTGAAATTATCAGCATCCTCTGTTTGTATGTTCCCTGGAGCTGTTATACTGCGCAGTCTGAAATAGAGATCCGGCCTCAGGGATTTGCTAATGATGCATTCAGTCTCAGCATGGCACATGCTCATTCCTGGGGAGTTACTGAGTTAGCATTTATAGTTCTACACGTTTCCTCTGAGTAGATGAAACCCTCTGATTTTCCCTCAGCACTGAGGTCTTGTGCGTTGGATTCTCTTCTCATCACAGCTTACTTGGAATGTCACCACAGAGCTTTCAGCCTCAATCTTTCCTCCTAAAATCATAGGCTATGGTAGCATCATGCCAGTGATTCTGCCATAACTTGGTGTCTGATCAGCAGGCGACAGTAAAATGAGGTCTTACTAGACACCATTTCAAAATAATAAAACAAAGACTTCTGCACTGAAGATGGGTGATTGTTGTTGTGGGCACTGGAAGCGTTTTGCAACTGGGAGAATAAGCTCACGAATAGGAAGCAAGGAACAAGCAGTCAGTGAGGAAAGCACAAGTGGAAAAACTGTGGGGAGTGAGCACTGCTGGTTGTTTTGATGGTGCTAACATGGGTCCTTGCTGTAGAGGAATGGCAGTGGTAAAGGATGAAGTGAATTCACTCAACATTTACCATGTTGTCTGCTTGGTTTGTCAACTCATGTTTCTCCCACCACTTCATGCAATGAGGGAATTTTTTTGTGTGGGCAAGGGTTGAACTAACAGGAACACTTTTACTATATTTCATATTAACTTGCTAGTGAAGACAAGACCTCTCTTGCATGACCTACATGCCCGAACTCAGAATCCCTCTCCTGGGCCTGCCATCTTCAGATTTAAATCCTTTAAACAAGCTCAGGTTTTCATCTCCTCATCCATATTTCCAAAGCATTTAAGCCTCAAGGCACTAGGCCAACAACGGAATAGTGCTGAGCACAAAGGTGTTTTTGTAACCACATCAACTCAGCCCAATGCAGATCAACTGCAGCAAACCCTGCATATTGCTTCACCTCCCAGTGTAGTTCCAGTATAACCTCCCATTTTTGCTAGTCCTCAGCTGATAGCAAAAGCTCCTCTTTCAGCTTCATAACTCTCTTTTTTTTTTTTTTTCACTTTCAGTGAAATGCTGTTGAGAGCTGCCAAAGACTCAGCTGTGACATAGATCTAGCTGAATTCAGGGCTTTGGAAGTGTTCCTTCATGCTTGTCATCTCCTTCAATAAGCACTGCATTGTCCCAAGTCTGTACATTCTTTACTGCTCTACTTGTTGCTATGGCCAGAGGTGCCAAGTTTCAGTCCGATTCTTCTGGGAGGCTAGTGAGAAATCTGGATTTTCTTTCTTTCTGCTTTGTTTATGCTCCTCGCTCCTACAGTGTTCTCCCTTACCATCACAGTGTTCTCCCTTACCGTCACCCAAAACTTCTTTCCAAGGCAGGAAGGTTGGAAACCACTGCCCTCTCCAGTCCCTCAACTTCTATAACCATCAGCAGTCTCTCCTTGGCCTGAATCATTGCAGAAGAGAACTGAACACATGGATGGATTCCCTCTCTGGCCAGGTGTTCCCAAAATCCGGGAGAAGCAGAAAGGAACAGATTCTCAGGAATGACCCTGAAAAGAGAAGAGAGAAGTTTTTGGCAGGGGAGCTACGAACACATGGGACTGTCTGTCCATCTAAAGCTTGGGAAAGGCTCTCGCAGAAGGAGGGCAGCAGGACATGCTGCCTCATTGCCATGGAAACAGCCAAAGAGCTGGCTGGGCAGATTTAGAAATTTCTCCTGCCTGGGACTACTTTTGGTAGATGTCATCTATCTTTGCAGAGATTGAAACAAGGTGGAAAAGAGGAAATGTCTGACACCGAAAGCTGAAAAGGTGTTTTCTTTCTTAGTTTACAACAGAGAGTCAATCTTCCTTGGCTTTATGAAGATATTTGTTCTCTGAGAAATATGTCCTGGTTTTGATGGGGATTATTTTTCCCCTTGTCCTCATATTTTGGGGGGTTTTTCATTAGAAAGATCAGCCACTTCTGGTATTATGATTCTAGCTGCCATTTCAATGCTCCTAGACTTCTCTGTGGTGTTCCCCGTAAGTCTTGCAAGCACAGTGGCTTACCTGAGTGACATTTTTTATTAAGATCTCTCCTTGGTGACCCTAAGGATCTCATACTCCCTCCAAGAGGCTGATCTTTTCTCACCATAGCACCTCAAGGTTTTTTCCACTACACCTTTCAAGTCCAGTACCTTTCCCACAGCCTCATAATATTATTTTTTAGGACAATCTAAAAGATTTAAATATATATATATATAAAATAGCTCGTGTATGAAAGCCCAGTCCTAACAACATGCTTCTGTTTCTACAACTGCAGAGTGGAGAAAGCCATGGAAATCTCCCACATTAGAAAAGTGAAAAGGTTGATTACTGCACGTAGAAAGTTATTATTACCCATAGCCTCCACTTTGCAAAGTACAGAATAGGTAGGACTGTACGATTACTGTCAAACAACTGTCTTGGGAATCATCCTGGACCAATCATTCCATAAGCACTAATTCTCTTCCATGTCCATCAGCAGTCAGTGTGTTTATACTGTAATAAATAAATGGGAGATAACAAAATGGTAGAAAATACTGGCTTACACTGTTTTCTCCATCTAAGCACCTTAGCAGCTATGGGGAGAGTCATAGCAAACTATTTTGTATTTGCTTAGGAAAAAGAGAAAGGATGCACATTTTTATGAAATATGGAGAGGAAGAGATTACTACTACAGAGTAGTAAGAAGTCATTAAACTAGATGTAAAATGTCTACTCTTCTACCTGCTGTGTCTTACCTTCACAAGGAAGGCTCCCAGCTGTGTATCACAGCTGGAAATCTGTAGAGTCACAAGGAACGTGTACAGTTGCTACTGTAGGAACAGGAAGGAGACGTTGGCCAAGTTCAGTGCTACATTTCCACAAAAATATTTAGAAAGCCCTTAGAAGCAGGAGAGTCAATACTAGTAACTAGACCTGTTTGTTCTGGAACTAATCTCTCTGAAGTCACTCTTCCAGGGCTGACTGCACATTCCATGCAGTGTGTTCCTGCTGAAACAACTTCGGAGACCCTTGCATTGAGGCAGTTCAATATTTTCATTCAATTTTAATAAGCAGGAGAATATGCTGCAAAATAAATCAGAGATTGGTTTGAGCTGGTGTCACAAGGAGCATCATTATAATAGATAATGTGGTTGGGACCCAGCTGAAATTGTTTCTGAGCCTAACAGAAAGAGAAAGCTGGTATATCACAGAGGATAAATAACAGTTTCAGAAAACACAGTTCAGCTTAGCAGGGCTAGACTGTAGTTATACTGACACAGAGTCAATACCTTCCATGATTTGATGTTTAGCCAGAGTAGTGGGATCTGCTTTTTGAATATACTGAAGAAATAACCTCCTCGATTTAAACAAACAAAAACCCAACTATTACACCAGCCCAGCTGGCAAGATTCATTCTATTACTCCAAAATGGTAGGGAAAGGAAAAATTATTTGCTCCTCAAAAAATAATGCAAGTCTCCCTTTTCAGCAATGGAATCACAGCAATTAAGTTGGCTGTTGTACCCCCTGCTTGGTCGTGGCAAGAAGCGCAACACTTGAATTTCTGAGCTTGGAGAGGAAGCCAGCAACCTGCTGGCTGGCAGTAGGGCTTCACTTTTTCTTTTTTCTTTCTAAAGGATGATTTCAGTTCAGCAGCAAAAAGTTATGTGATGTTTGACTAAGCATACCAGTGCCCTCTGCCGAGAGACATGCGATTCTTTCTGTCTGACTGTTTCATCTGCCACCAAAACCAGCAACTTCATTGCCTGGAAAGTAACTGCACAAGGAATTGTTCGCTGAAGCTTCTGTCTTTCCTCTGAAGTTTGTTGATCTGAATCTCTTCCACCAAATATTTTGAAAACTCTACGCTTCATATAAAGTAAAGAGGAGCAAGGGTAATTACACACAAAATCTTGACATGAGGTTAGCAGGAACTGTGAAAACTTGAACTGGCATTTTTAAAAAGCAGTCTTCATGATTTATAAACACTTCAGGCATCCTCAACAATGTGATATCTGCTGGAGCTAGTTTTCAGTTTTCCTGCCAAAATTCAATCGTGCATTATCAGATCAGGCTGAAGTTCTCTACAGTTTCTTAATTTTTTTTTTTTTTGACTGCAGCACTTGCCTGACTGAGTTTTGGCCTCAGTCTTACACACCATTTTTTATCGTTATGCAAAAATGGAAGCTCTTTGATTGCTACATTTGTAACTGGTTTTACATTACAGATCTAACATTACTGTAATTTTGTTGGTTTGTTTTTTAAGGAAAAAATTTAAGTGAAACATGTAACAGTATTTTTAACCACTTGAGGGAGCTCTTTCATTTATACATTAGGAAATTGCTATTGAGCATACATATTGGGAAATTATAAACCATACTTTTAAACAGTTTATTATAGGACATACTACACTTTATTGAAATATGTGAAAGTATGGAGGCTCTTGGGTGACTGACTTTAAAGCTCAGTAGAAGTTCTAAAGGAATTAGTCATTCGGGTCAATAAATGCAGGTATCGGGAACAGCCACAGCTGTACTCCCTGGGCTAACTGACACCAAAAATCGTAAAATAAAAAAATAAATTAGAGTCACACAGAATTAAAAGTAGGCAGTGTTAATCACATCTATTTCACAGCAGTGCCAAAAACGACACGAAGGAACAGCACCAGGCACGGATTTTATAGAGGGGTTGCCTCAACCCTCTGCCTCGCTTCCCTTGCCATTCCCACCTCTTCATAATGCCAGCCAGTACAGGCCATGCTGCTGCCTCCCCAGTGCCTCCCCTTGGCTGCACAGACCTCACCAGTCATCATGCAGATGTATACGTCCACCCTGGGCAGCACATAAGTGTTAACAGCAAAGGCTTTTCTTTATGCTCCCCCTGAGCTGATAGGCATAAGGCAGGCTCAGCCAGTGACCGCTGCAGCAAGCATGTCTGCAGTCACCAAAGTGATGATAAAGCGCATGTGAGATCTGTAAATTGTTATGCAGACTGCCTGGGGAGGCAGGGGGAAATAGAGAAGGAAAGAAAAAGAAAGGGGGGAAACAAGCAGTGCTGCAGAAATCAAGTTGCTGCCTGGCACTGGGTAGGTGAGAGCAAATGAAGCTTAAGCAAAAGGTTGGGGTGTCAGGGCCACAGGTTCCCACGTCAACAAATGGGAACGACCATGCAGTGATTCAGCCAGGAGTGCTCAGGAACGGTTGTGGTTAGGCAATCGTGGAGCAATGCAACCCGGAGGATTAATGTAAAACACTCTAGAAAATCAAGATTGCAAGCACCGTGGTGACGAGCAGAGTAAATGATGTAGCCGATGAAACAGTGCAGCAGTTTGGACTTGTGAAGACAACAGATGAAGGGCGTGAGTGGTGGGAAGCAGAGGCGGCAATGCCTTCTTCCAATTTATTTTTTAAAGGATGGGAAGAAGATAGCAAGAGCATCTTCTTTGCTTTTCACCGTCAGTGAGCTGCCCGTAAACAGCCTTTAAACAGAAGGGAAGGTAGGCTGTGAAACAGGTCTGTTAGGGAAAGACCAAGAGACCAGGGAGGGAGCTCACACTGCACTGCTTTGGCCTGGGAGATTTGTCCAGAGGTACTAATAAAAAACTGGTGGTACCTATCCACAGCCTCTTTAAGGCAAAATAAGAAAAGCAAATCGACTAACTCTGAAGTTTAAGTACGTGTTTCTTTCTGTTAAAGGTATCTCATTTTCCTGCCACCCAGATTTAGGGTTTTACTAATCTGATGAACAGTTTCATCAACAATTTATTGACCTTTAGGAATCTTTTGGAAATTGGGGGTTTTTTTGGCTTTTCCACTTGCTCACCCAGCTGATGTTGGGACACAAGACACTTCAGTGTAAATAGCTAGCACAGCATTTTCAGCATGAGGGCACCAGTGATCACAAACAGCCTGACTTGAGAGTCTCCAAGCAGTGTTGTGTTAAAATTGACTTCTTAAGGACAGGGGCAGAGTTATGTGAAAACTCCTGGTGCTATCACCTATAGAGCTATTTGCATTTCAGCAATGATAGGATTTTTATTTTTTTAATTTTTACAACAGCTTTCCTATTAAGCAGCATGAAAGATAGGCGTGTGAACACACCTTGCAGACTGAATCAGTTTCAGACTTTTTCACTCAGCAGCTCTGCTCCGAGTCCCCACAGGTTATTTAAAACCACTTCTGAATAGTTCCAGCAGAGTTACGCATTTTAAACAGTGTGTCTCGGGTATGCGTTGGTCAAAACAAATTTGTTTTATTAACAGATCTGATAAAGGAAAATGTGATAGAAATGTTTTAATACCGCATCATAGCTTTGTACCATAGTTTGGGACAACCTTTCAAGGTGCACCCGGGTACACATTGTGCATGGCACAGCCCTGAAGTTGCGAGGAAAAGGAAAGACACGTACTTGCCAGTAGGACTTCCCTGACTTTGGGAAAACTTTCCCGTTTACGCGGTGAAATGCAGCCACTGAGAGGTTACTGGAGTTTGTGTGCTGGTGACGTGTTCCTGTGACTCACCGTCCGTCACGAGCCTGTCTCTGCCTGGGGAAAGAGAGACAGCAAGCGTGCAAACCCGAGTCTTTCACCCAGTTTTTGACCCTCTGGAGTACAGGCTGGGACTGGAACGAGCCCTCTCCAGCCAGGCCCCCTTTCTCGGCTCCCCCCCTCACTGGTGAGCCGCAGCTCACGTTCCCCAGGGTAAAACTTGTGAGGGTGAGCACCCCCTTGGCACAAACCCCCACTTCTTGGGGGACAGGGGGTGCTACTCGAATTTGCAGGCACTCCATTTTTACTTCCCTTCAAAAATATTTGCCCTCGCCCCCGTAAAGCCGTTTTGTAAGAATCTCACTGGGGAGGACCCCGGGTGCGGGGGGAAGCGCTTGTTGAGCAACCCTCCTGTTCCCGCCGAAGGACGAGGACAGATAAAGCCGCCGCCGGGTCCTCCAGGTCCCCCAGCCTTGACTTCTGCGTCCTCCCACTTCCCTGAAATAAGTTCTCCTTGTGCCGGGGGTAGGGGGGCGGGGGGTCCTCATGGCGAGGGCAGGCCTGCTCGCGGGTGCTGGCTGAGCCCGCCCAGCTCCTCACGGCCGTCCCGCGGCCCCGGGGACGAGGCGCACCTCTTCCTCCCCGTTACTTTCCGCCTCAAGCAGGACCGGGGTAAGGTGGCGACGGGCGGCCCCGTCCCGCCACGACGCCTAACAGGAAAGCCGGGGGGGGGCCGTGCCCCACATGCGCCTCACGTGCCCCCCCCCGGCTTCACACCGCCCCCGCGCCGCCTGCCCCCTCCCCCGCGGAACGCCTCCCAGCCAATCGGCGGCGGCGCCGCTCCCCCCTCCCTCTGCGCGCTGACGTGCGTGAGCCCCGGGAAGAGGCCCTGGCGCGCGGGCGCGCAGCGGAGGGCGGGAAGCAGTTGGCCGGGGAGCTGGCGCGTGCGGAGGCAGCGGCTCGGTCGCCCTGAGGTGACTCTCCCGCGGGGTGAGGGCGGCCGGTCCCTCGGCCACGACCCGGCCGGCTCTGCGGGAGCGGGTTCGCTCCGTCCCGCCGCCGGCGGCGGCTTTAGGCCCGGCCGGCCCCCCAACACCACGGGCGTCCCCCCGGCGCGGTGCGGCAGCTGCTGCTGCTGGGGAGGGGCGGGGAGAAGAAGCTATGCCTGGAGCCCTTTCGCAGGGGCCGTGCGTCTCGGGGGAGGGGGGCAGCGCTCCTCAGGCCTCCGGGCCCCCTCAGGGCTGGGGCTTGGAGGGGGTGGGTCTGGCCGCTGCCAGCGGGCACCACTGGATAACACTTCCGCCTGATTTCCAGGGAGTTAGTGGGAAAGGGAGCCGGGTTTGTGGTCTCGGGTGTGCTCGCAGCCTGGGCAGTGCTTTGGGCAGCTTCCATTGTTATCTGCAGGTTTCGGGATTTTTTTTTTGGCTTCCCACCCCTTCTTCTGCTGGGTGTTTGGCGCGTTGCGAGTGAGCTGTGGAACGACCTGAACTTTGTTTTAGGACCTGCCTAGTGAAGAGCTCTTCTGACATCGAGGGTGTAGCGCCGGGTGTGCTAGTTAACGCTATGCCCAAGGGCCAAAGGAAATCTGAACGGTGTTTGGGATAATCTTAGTTAGTATAAGTTGTACTGGAGGTAGAAGATGTGCCCTCACTGTGCTATTAAGCCTTTTGAAATGCAAAGCTGTTAGTTACTTCCTGTAGGATGTTGCTTTTCTCCTAAGACATGCTTATAATTGCAAGTGTTTCGAAAGGGAAGATGGAGAAACTCGAGGTTTCTAAGACTACCTGCAAGTACCATAACACAGTCATGTGGATAAAATCAGGCAGTTTTTGCTGGGAAATCTGATAGTAGGACGCATTTGTGATTCTAGATGTCCTGCAAGTGCCCAGACTGGGGTGAAAGGAGTGACTATTTACTGGTTGTGAGCAGCGATTTCCTTTAGTGAAAGAGGTAGTGAACACTTTGGACTTATGGCATTGTGTTGTGATTGATGTGGCTCTAGCAGAGATTTGAAGAAAGGTCTGATGCCTTCTTTAGGCACTGATGTGCTGGTAGTTGCTTAGGTACTGTCATGTTATATGTCTAGTCATATGGAAAATAGACTAGAAAAATGTTTGGTTTTGTACATTTCCCCTAGCACAGTTCTTGGTTTGTACGAAAAAGGCTTTGTTGTGATCACGATCACTTAGCCTGTATGAATTCAATAACTCTTTAATTGCTTTAACTTTGTTTTTTTCCCACACGTGATTTTTCCTTCCCCCATCCTGCAACACTTTAACTACTTTCTGTTAGCCTTTCAGTCGCATGCTGCACTGGAGAGGAAAGAGTGCCTTCTTCACCTCTTGAAGTTGAAAAGTGTAGTGAGAAAAGAATTAAACTTGTGGTCCTCTGTTAGATGTGGAAAACCTGCACCTTTAAGGACAGATGTGGCTCACAAACACAGCTTAACTTGGATCAGAAGGCAGTGGAGGGGCTTGCTAGTGGCCCAGGGAGTAGCTTGTGCATGAATTCATATGGCAGCTTGATTTTCCCCTCTCTGTTGCTCTGTAGACCCTATTGTGTGATCAGAGTGATCCATTCTTATCCTGTGATAGGGTTTTGGGCAGTAAGAGCAGAAAGATTGAAATGTCTGCCTGTCCAGTATCTCCACCAGGTTGTAAGCCCCAGATGGGCAAAACAATCCTTTGCTCTCATGCTGTCATCATGTGGCCATGTCTGTACTGGGAGACTTGTGGGAAGGCTAGGAGGTGGAAAGAGTAATGTATTCATGATGGTGACTGATTTGTGTTTCAAGGCAAGAAGGGTGTTCAGGAGGGTTGCAGCAGTAACTGTGTACAGAGCTGGTAGAAGTGGTTATGTCCTGCCAGCTACCTTTCTGTGCCAGTGAGCATAGTTACTGTAGGAAGATTTGCTATATTATTGCCTGGTTCTTTCTATTCATGTAAATGCTTTTTGCATTATTTAAATTTCATAGTATGAGCTATCAGCTGTTGTACAAAGCCATCTGGGAAGTTTGTCATTTTTATGGTCTTTGTTTTATAGTTTGTAGACCTGCCTGTGATCTCCTGAGACAGAGAGAGCTAAGAGAGGTAGTGCTGCAAGAAACGGTGTTGGTGTTTGAATTAGTGATTTGTTGTTCAGTGTTGCAAAGGGTTTTTTCCCCTATATGCCGTGATGCCCCAAAGAATGTGAGTCTGCTCTACTAGGGGGACACAGTCCTTTAAAATGACTCCTGAAGATGCCTGATTGTGAGTCTTATTTCCCTTCTGCAGAAGTGCCAGCCTCGGTATTCTGAGCAAATCCGTCCTTAAATAATTGTGTTCTGCCTTCTTAGCTTTTCTACAAGTACCTTAATTTTTCTTGCCTGTCTCTAAGAGCTCATCTGTGCTGGTGCGTGTATTCTGTTCACTAGCAACAAAACATATGTCTATTTAAGACTTTGTGCCAAGGTGAAAAAAATGCATGAAAAAGGAGAAGCGTTAGTTTGAAAACGTGGTTACGTACATGCCTGTGTGGTTTTCTGGAAGTCCAGTTCTGAAAATTGTCCCTGGTTGTAGCTACATCCCCAAGAGCTGCTTGAGCTGAATTTTGTGGAGAGTATGCTGGAATATTGCTTCATGACAAAATTAGAATCCCCTTTCCCCCTCTTCAATAGCTGAGAGTTTTCTGTTTTCAGCCTAGCTGTGGTAGTTCAGGTGTTCCCTCCTAGCAGCTTTGTCCCCAGCAGTGACCTTTGTCATTGAATCTGGCGTAGTTCAAACCTGATTCTGTCTTCCTGTTTTCCTGTGGTTTGCAATGCAACAGTTGTCTGGCCGAGCAGAGTACAAGGATCTATTGAGGAAGCTGCTCTTTCAGTAAGAACTGAAGACTTGACAGGAAGGGGCTTGGCTCAGGCAAAATAATGCCGGTGATTCTGCAAAGCAAACCTGCCAGATCTCTCGGAAGACAAGTTTTGCTCTCTGACTGACTATCAGAAAGCATTTTCAAGGGCTTCTTGGCCTTTTAAAGATTTCACAAACGCTTAAGTAATTTTAAATACTTCAAAGGTCTGTAGGGAAAGGAGGGAGCTGTGGGGCGATACTTTGGTAGTGGTGTGGGAATTTGCTTGGTTACTTTGTTCCTTTACTGCTTCTAGTAAGGGAGAGGAATTGTGATCTACAGTAAATGACTAATACAAGTGTGTGCTTAATTTCCCCTACCCTTGCTCTGAATTCATAATGGAGGGAAGAAAGCCTGACTTTAGTGTAAAGAAAGCTATGTAGATTTATTCTTGAACAACGTAAGGAGTAAATGAGTTTCTTTTTGTCATTAATTACCTGCTATCCTTTTCTGGTCTAGCTAGGCAACAATGGCAGGTGAAGACTGTGTAAGAAAACGCCAGTCTGGCTCCACTACAACCTGCAAGACTGCTGAGAACGAAGAAACGCAGAGGAGACCTGAAAGTGAGAGGTCATTTCAAAACTCAAGCAATGGTGAGATTCTTTCACTCGGGATTAGTTGCATCTCTGGCATGTGATCTCCTCTAAGGTGTCCTTTCTAGCTCATGGTCCTTGCCTCTTTGCCCTGTCAATTCGGTTTTTCTCCTTGTAGAAAGGCTCCCAAGGTGGAACTCCCTGTGTACCAGCTGCAATTCTTCACCAGGTTTAGGTTGTTTGGAGTGCTGTCCTGCTGAACTTTCCCTCAGGGGCTGCGTACTGCAGGGGTCTAGAGTAAAGAAAGTGATTGTCACAGGAGAAATGTGTGTGATGAGGAGGTGCTTTAACGCTATAAATGGTGCAAATGCATCTTGACAACAACTTTGAGTAATGCCGATAAATGCTTTTTCTGGGGACTTCATCTTGCTTTCTTTACAAGCTTTAAGTATGTGGCTTCCTCAAGATCGAGCAAAATGATCTTTGACATACCAGGCTAAGCTGGTGCATCCATCCTGACAGACAGATGAAGGTAGGATACCACAAAGAATGACTGTCTGCTCCTGTGGGGCTCTGTTAACATCAAACAGCTCCCTTCTATCCAGTCTCAACCTTCATTGCCTTAAAAGGTGTAATAGAACAATAAACAGTTGAGTTTGTATTAATTTATATTGTGGTCACCTCAAAAGTAATGTTGCTTACAGTTGGCTTTGTGGAAGGGTCATGGCTGTCTCTGTCCCATCCCTTGATTTGCAGGGACAGTTTTGTGGCAGTTTGAGTGGTTTTGCCTGTGAACTTTGTGGACACTGTGTCTGTCTCTATTTCCTGGATTATGCTGTACTACATTCCAGCCTGGTGATAAGGAGGTTAGCGATGAAATTGCAGTTTGTTTCCATTCTCTTTAGGAGATGGAATAAGCAAAAAGCTAAGCTAGTTTATCACAATGTGCCACGTGAGTGTAAGTTCCAAAACCCTGGTGCCAGTAACTCAAGGAGTTAATTCTTACTGGTATGCTTCCAAATATAATGTCACTATTTCATAGTATTTCTTTCAACTGAAACAGGAGTTGGAGCAAACGTAAGTTTAGGACAAGTCAGATTTCTTCTTGCAAAAAATACATTGGAGAGAAAGCCGTTCCACAGACTACTTGGAGAAATGGGATTTTAGCTGTTGGTGATACTGTCGTTTTAATTGAATCAAATGGGACTGTTCCATTAATGCTGTTTTTTAGAAAATTGCAAGGAGTGAAGGCTACTGGGAAACAGTTACAGTGGGTTTAGAAGCAGTATTCTACCTTTTTATCTATGGAAACACCTTAACTGTTATGCATGAATTTGAGTTTTTGCAAGCTTGTGGGTGAAGAATAAATATAGCTGTGATAATTAGCACTTAATAGATAGGTGTGCCTGTCTTTAAAAGCCTTTCATTTTAATACCTCTGAGATGTGGCATAATGTCACTGCAGGTGAAATGCTGTGGGTGTGTAGCAAGTAAACATTCTGGGCCAGATCTCATGAAAGTATACTGAGCTTTCATGCATGTACATGTGCCTGGTGGGTTGACTTAGAACAATGCAATGTGTTTTATTACAGTACAAACCGCAGCGAAGGTCATCAGGGAGGAATCCTGGTTAGTTAAGACTTGGTGCCTCTTACCTTCCAGGGTTGCTGCCTATTTAGCAGAAGTGTCACAAAGATACTTACCAGTTACCAGTTTCTGCAGACTCTTTGCTCAGCACAGCGATGAGGACAACAGAAGTGCCACAGGGAGGCAGGAGACATGAGTCAGTCTCTGATGCCTAACCATGTTATAGGCCTGGGAGGAAGATGCATCCCTCTGGTCAGGAATTCCTCTGTACAGTGGGATTAGATCAGTATCTTTGTGGCACAAAGGTTGAAGCTGTACAAAGTTAAAGTGTTCAAGTGTTCCAGATAGTGGCCTCTTCATGTAGTCCAGTATGCTTGCATAAGTAGGCAGGGCTTTCTGTGAAAGCACAGCTGAGGTGGAAGCATTTCTCAAAAGGAGTAGCCATAGACTTCTTTTCACACTTTCTTTTGTCCCAGACATTCACTTCTGAATAGTGTTTTCTAAGGCATTAGTCCTGATATATACAAAGGCAGCATGAGGCTGCTGTGTCTGGCAACATCCTCTTTATACTTCAATGTCTTAAGACTGGGTATTGTGTTGAATTTTAGACAAGCTGCATGTTTATTGCAGCCAAGGGATTCTGGCCAGGTCAAGACAGTATGTTGTATGCAAATAAATGTTGTACTGTCTTTGTAGCAATTATTTCTGTAGAAAAACTAAATCGCTAATGTGATTTCCCGTCCTTGATCCTCCCCGATTAGCAAACACAATCTGCTTTTTAACTTAAGAGTTAATGTGTCAAGGGCCAATTGACTTGTTTCCTGAAGTGTGTGAACTTTTTTTTGAAACTTCTAGTCCATTAATCCTTTCTTTATTAAAACTCAAATGCACTGGCTTGGAGGAATTGCTTGGAGGAATAATTCTAATCTGCATATTGGCTTTAGAGCCACATTAGGTCTGACACTTCTGTTTGTATAGTTTAGGTTATTTTTTCCTTGCCTCATCAATTCTGCTGAAAACTGTCTCATTGCTTGCTGAGTTCTAAGACTGAGTAGTTTGTACTCATGTACCCCCAAATTTTTATAGCAGTGTGGAAGTATTCATAGCTTAGAGATTGCTGGAAGAATTTTTCTGTCCCTTGAAGTATTTCTATCTTGTAATCATTCAGCCTGTAATTTCACTTTGACAGAGTAGCTGAACTTCAGTCTCGTATATCGCTTCTCCTTGAATTGGCTCCAGTGTCATAACTAAACAACTAATTTGGTCCTGGCATGGAGTCAACAGGTGATCTAGGCAGCAATAATCCCCTGTCAAAAGCTGGGCTTCCTTAATAAGATTAGTCTTCTATGTTTTCAGCTGGACATAAATAAATATAAAACTGTTCTGCTTAATGGGACATTGATATCAGGCAGTACCAGTTGCAGGAAAACTTACCTGGAATGAGCGTAATAGAAACTGGATGGGCAGATCTTAAAAGGTTAGAGAGGACATGGCTCCTAAGTGTGTATCTGAGTACCTCTAAAATGCTAAGATTAGACCATTCAAAACAGTAAACTGATGGTTGTGGAATCTGCTCTTGTTTCGTCAGAAATCAGAAAAGGATTAGAAGTGTCTCCAGAGGCTGATCGGCAAACAAGCTATGTAGCATATCTTTGTTTGCTGTGAGTAAGCCTGTTGGTAATGCTGGCCTTAGAGAGGGGTTGTTATCTTCCAATGAAGAGGTTACTATTGATCATTCTCAGTGCAAAAGTTCATGAAGCTGCAAGAATTGTGTATGCATATGATTCTATGTAGGAGGAGGGAGCTCTAAAGCCGGGAGTCATTTGGAAAGCTTTAGGGTTTGCTGTCTGACTCACAGCAATAAGTGTTCATTGTATCAACAGGCTGTTTCTTACGGATTAATGAATTTGGGATTAAGCTGCTTGAATTGAGTTTCTTGGATAAGTTTCAAGGAGAGGGATCAAACAGAGCTGTCTTGTCTGAGACCAGGTGGATTCTGGTAATTCTAGGTGCTCTCATGTTTTGCAACCTGTGGGTTTGGTGAAAGCTGAGCAGTTTCTTGTGAAGAGCCTGTGGACATGCTGGCATGACATAGAGAATGCCAGTATTTCCTCCTGCTAGTGAAGAGGCTGTTTGGGTCCCATGTCCCTGCAGAAATTACTTTTTAACTGAATTCTTTGCCCAACTGCAGCGCAGTGACCTATGGACTATGCATTCTCTAAGCAGATCAGCTGAGCTCCGGGAGTGATCTAGTCATAACTTGCCTCTATCTGCTGAGTGGCCAAAAAAATTACTGTAAGTCAGAATAAGGCTTATTAGCATCAAATTATTAACATATGTTGTATTGTACCAGATACGGAAGACTTCCCCTGCTTACAGTAGCCTTGCACTAGGTTGGCTTTAACATTGCTTTACTTCAGATAACATCTTCAGTGTTTTTAGAGAGGGAGCCTTTGAATCCAGGTATCTGACAGTAAGGAAATCCTTCTGCCTATGTTGCTTTAACCTCTTGAATGGTGAGTTGTCTGATCAAGAAATAATGAAGATAATATTTTTAAACCCTTCTAGAGAAGGGGCAGTATTGGGTAGTTTGTATCTGTGACTTTCCATGAAGATCCTGAAGCTAAACAGATCCTGACATCATTAGGGGAGAATGCTTCTGAACTGTGAGTGGTGTGCTTGGTTGTTCTGAGAAGTGTCTTTTTTTGAATTATGGGTGGCAATAAACTGAAGCTTGTTCATGTGCTTGCTTTTCTTAGCTTTTCTGCAAAGAGGCATTTTTGTCTTGAATGCTGTGCAGGGATTTAGATAGCAGTGGTCTCCCAGGGTTGTTCTAGCTGCTCAATAATAAACCTACTGCCTTGGTGCAGGAACAGTTTAAGAGGCAATGGCTCAGAGCGCTGGGCTGCAGGCAGCTTCTGTGAGTAGTGAAGTCACTACAGGCTGGAACTGTAGCACTATACACAAGCCACAGCTTTACTCAAATGACTTATTCCCACTTGTGCCCTTGGTGGTAATTGCAGACTATAGTGGTTAAATAAAATGAATACTTTTTAACACAGATTTTGAGAGCTTGCTTAGTAGAATGCTGGCTAGCATCTTGCGTAGAAGCTGTTTCTGTTGGATCCCAAGCTGCAACACTAACAGGTCACATGAATGGGATGCTTCTCTAGCCATCTCAAATGTCGCTTACCTGTACCATGTATAAGACTAGGTTGAAAAAGGGACAATGAGATCCTTTAAGAAAGGTAGTTTGTAAATCTTGTGTGAAACTTAAGTTGCTCAAGTTTTCAGCAATAAGAAGCTTTCTCAATCTTCAGGTAATCTTTTATTAGCCTGGTTTTCTATGGAAACAAAGCTTACATTTTAAATTGCTCTTTTTTTTTTTCTTCTGACTTTTGAACCTGCTTGGAGTTTGGGCTGTGCAGAGGTGTCACATCGTACAAGGATCATTTTCTACAAGCCAGAGCCAAGTGGTCAGCTAAAGATCTTATCCATGTCTTTGCTGATGGGAAGGGAACACAACTCCCATTAAGTTAAAACCTCTCTCTATGAGCAAAGCTCTTTCAGAACAAAATCTGCTTCCGTCTCCTGTGAAATTTGCTACTATTTCATACTAGTCTTCAAAGAAGATTTTCTTCCTTATGACTTTAAATATATTTCCTGCTTTCTTAAGGCATGTCCTATCTTGTTTTAAATGCTGATATGTGTTTGCTTCTCTTGTGCAGCCTTGGGTCCATTTTTGTAATGATGTTGCAATCCCAAAGTGATACAGAGTAGTTCAGTCTTCGTTTTCAGTGTCAAAGGAAAATAAGGATTTGGTCTTCGCAGCAGTGCACAATTCCTTTTAGACTCAAAATCATATGATAATTCTCTTCTCAAATGACCTTGCAGAAAATAAGTAGCAGCTTGCACAACAGAAGATGAGTGATTCAAGAAGGTGATGAGTTTGTGTTCTTTGGTATCTGCCATGTGATGCAGCTTGAGTTTATGGGGTGATGCAACACAGCAGAATGAGTTGTTGTTTTGGGGTGGGTTTTCTTCTACAGGAGGCTCTTTGTTCTGGAAAAGAAGCAACAAGCTTACAGGTGGTTTTACTTTCTTTTGAGATGCATATACTAAAGACACGGAGATCTGGATTTTAAAGCCTTTTAAAAGATGCTGTGTTTCTAGTCTAGTCTGTGCATACACACTGGTGTGTGGGTGAATAACGTGACAGGAGGGACACTGCATACAATTTAGCAATTACAACGTCAGCAGGTCAGATATTGGCCTCATTTCCTGTACAACCATTAAAACTGTACATTAGATATTTGTAAAACTATATCCATCTGTAAGGCCTTGTAAGTCAAAAAGTCCAAAGTGAGCTGCTCCTGGGTAGTTATAATTCAGGCTTCTAATGCAAGATCTGACAGGAAATACATGGTCAAAGCAGTGGTTACTTATTTTTAGCTTAGCTTACAAAGGAAATAGTGCAATCCCTTAGATCTCATGTGTCCTGTCCTCTGGCTGTGTTGGACAGCTTCAAGCAAACTTTAGGTAGAGTCTTGAAGACTGGCAGCTGGGTAAGAGACACAAATTCTTAACCTTTTTGCAGGAAAAAGTTAGTTGTGTCTGGTCTGCTTTCTAGCAGGTAAGCACAAGATGTTCTTAGCATAGTGGTAATGGGGGGAGGGGGCTATGAATACAATTGTGGAGAGGCTGTTTAGGGAGTAGAGACATTACGATGATACGAAGGGGATACAGTTCTGCTTGTGGAACAACTTGATTTTTATTTTTTTCTAATTTATTGAAGGAGAGAGGGGAGGAATCCATTTGAGACCAGCAAAGTGCACAAGCCGAGTGGGACAAGGGACTCTCTAGTGGTATCTTATACTCTTCTCTCGAGTTGTTTTCCAATCTGCTGTCATTCAGCAAGTGTAACAGCATGATGAGCTTAAATGCTGAGGTATTTTTTTTTGTCTTGGAGGTGAGATGCTTAGCAACCAAGAACTCTATTTTTGTAAAAATGGATCTTTGCATGCAGCTGAAAATTCATGGTGTTAAGCAGTTCCCTTGTTTGTTGTTGCACTACAAGGCAGCTAAGTAATCGGCTGTTGTTGCTGGTCTGTTCTTAAGTCTATAGCTTGTATATCAGTTTTTATAGACAAAAAACTATCTTCCTGCTTGATTGGGGGGGGGGTTGGGGGGCAGAATTAATGCTAAAAACTGAGCATAGTTTTGTTGAAGGTAGTCTCTTGTTTCATTTAACTCTTCTCCAGTATTGGAATTGGAGTCATCTCTGAAGCAGGTCTACCTAAGCTTCTTAAAACCGGCTGCTCGTGAGAGCACCCTCAGACTAGTGGGCATCACAGAAGCACTTGGTTCTGTTAAAACAACACACTGTTCATTTTGTGTGCATAGGCTGTGCATGTACAAGGAGGACAAGCCAAGAACGCTGCATTATGAACTGGGATATTGCTATGAATCTGTCTTCTCGTTACACAGCAGCACAACATTGACACCTCTACTGCAAATCTGTTAGCTCATGCTTTACTGGAAATGTTACTAGAGGATCAGTTCAGTAGCCTCTTTTTCTAAAAGTGGTAATGTTGTCTTAGATACTGAACATGCAAGTTGTAAATCTAGCCATCTGTTACTGCGTAAGGTACTGTTGTAGCTATAATTGCCAAAGGACATGCACAAGGCAAGGTTTGTTGCTATCTTTTCACTCTTACTAGTATTTTAGGGGGTGCATGTTGCTGCTTTAATCTTACTTTTCCTTCATGTGCAAGACACTTATAAGAAACTTTATCTTCTGTAGTGTTGCTCTTATTGGAGGAGTGAAACACCAGCTGGCTTGCCAGCACTCTACAACCATTGCAGACAACCCTTGTCTTAAAACTCAACTAGTCTGAACTGTCTGATTTGTGTATGTTCAGCTTGATGTAATAGAGGCATCTCAGATGTGTATAGTTCTTTATGCAAAAGAAAGGTGATATTTGAGGCTTTACATATGAGCCGATTGTATTAGTAATGAAAAAAGTCAAATGATGTTCATGGCATGGTTAGACCTTACTGTTTGCTTAGGTGATGAAACGTATCGAGGAATACAGTCAGACTGATGTCTAGCACTTCTCCTGGGGAGATGAAAGCAGTGGGAGTAGCCAGGTCTGAATACAGGATGACCTTCCAACTTGCCACTTAGCCTGTCTTGAAAGCTAGTTATGTTATTCTACAGATAGTTGTGACTTGACTGCCTTGTCTATTGCCAATGTAGAGACCTCCAGACAACCTAATTTTATGTCTAGTTCAGTGTGTGTAAGATAAAGCTCTGATAAAAGATCAGTACACTTGGATATGACCTTCTAAGGGTTGTTCTAATTGCTGCTTCAAGGCTGAATATGTTTAGGGACCTTGGGAAGATTTGCAGAGTTGCTGATGGAAAACAAAGCTTTTGAAAATCCAGCATGTTATCCACTGTTGACTGCCTTATAGTGCTATGATCCTAAATGGCTGTATAAAATACTTGGTCATAGCTTATGAATTTCCTGAAGCTTAGTTTTGGATTTACTGGGACTTTACTAAAAGTCAGAAGGGTTAATGAAAAAATCAATGACTGAGCTACTGTATGTTGTACTTTCTGTGTGTTCAGACGTGCAGCTCACATCACTGAAAATGCAACTGTTAAATATTTGCTTTCCTTCCTTAGGCCGTGTTGATGTTGACCATGTGATAACAAGGAAAATGCAACTAATAGCAGAAGCTGAGGTAAATACACTCTAATGCTTGTTGGTGGGGAGGAGCGGGATAATTGACCCTGAATGTCTTTTGGAGAGTCACTAGTCCTGGAACACAAATACCCCTCTTTAGTCATAGCATGGCTGCAGTGACTTTTATACAGCCCTCTCTCTCTTCTCCTCTCTTCTGACTTTGCACAAGAGAGGTACTATTATCAAATGCAGTTCTGTCTTATTTGACCCCGATAGGTTGAAGTCCAAAGATAAGAATGAACTTTGAGGCCTGTAGATAAAATGGAACTTCTCTCACCACTAACTTTTGGCAGTGTAATTATCAGCTAGCCTGCTTGCATAGTCTTTAAATGCTCTGTGTCCTGCTATCCATTGAGTTAGGGGTAGCATGTAACCTGTATTCCACAGCTTCGGTTGCCCTGGTTGTGAAGATGACCTTCCTGACCCTTGTTCCCACTCTTTCAGTCAGTGAGCAATAACCTCAAAGAAGTAGCACTGGGTATTTCTAACATTGTCTGCATCTGTGTGAGCTGCCATTGTCTTAGCTTATGTTAAGGTGATTTATGCCTAAATTAAATGAAGTTAGCAAACAATGAACTACACCCTCCTTGTTAACCATTGTTTTGTAGCATGCATGTTCTTCAGGGCAAATTGTCCTGCACTCTTGCTTCATTTTATTGCTGAGAGTTCCATGGTAAAGATGAAGTAATCTAATTGTGCCACCCTTATGTGAATATTAGGGAGTGGATACTTATAAGACAGAGAAAAATATCTTGCACCTTTGAGATGTTTTCCTGTTTAAAAGTCTTTTTTTTACCTCTATAGGCAGTGTGTAATTTATAACAGATAAAACTAAAGTGTATTTAAATGTCTTCTGCAAAGGGTATACTGCTTTTTGTGCTGAAACTCCTAAAATTTAGTATGTTACGAGGGATAGTTGGCTCTGAATTTTATTTGGTATGCAGTCTTCTCTGAATGATTCTTACTGAGGACATGATAGAGCAAGCCTCTCATCTTTTCTCAGCAGGCAAAACAGTCACTGCAAATCACTGTGTTGGTAACCGATGCTTGTACGAGAAAGCTTTGGCTGTTAAGCACATGTAGCTTTGCAAGTTCCAGGGACTACTAGTTGGTGGTAAGGGGACAACTTGATCTTGGATTTCTTTCTTCAGGAAGGTCTCTTGTTTCTACATGTTTTTTTCTGGCCACCAGCTTTGATACACACTAGTTAGCTGGCATAGCATTCTTTTCATACTTGACCCCCTTTCTCTTTTTTTGTAATGATCTGATTCTTTTGTTTAAAACTTAATGGTGGCAGCTGAGTGACCTGCCCAGTTCCTTGTTTGAGACTTCAAGCATACTTTAGGAAACTCGGTTAAGTGCTATCTGGGGGAAGCTACAACAAGGCCATCTGTGTATCGGTGCCCTGTCATACTGAAGACTGGTGGGAGGTGCGTTCTCTTAAGTTTCATTTCTCTGGTGACTGGGTAGAATGCACTTGGCTTATTGAGCAGTCACAGTTACCCTGGCAATTCATCAAGTAGATTGCCCTTTGAATAGCAATAGTAATAGTTGATAAAATAACACGATATGTTTTGAAGTTTTGTTGTACGCTATTACAGTTACTGTAAGGTCTATGCTCTGGTTGTATCGTATTTTATTTAATCTAACAAGAACTCGCACCGTGCTCTTCCAATCCAAACACATGCATATATTGATGTCAGCCCTGGAGGGTTGTATTAGGAGGAGGCAAACTCAGCAGAGTGCTAACTGTAAAGGGAAGAGGTAGTTTAAGGAAATAACTTCTGTTAAACTCTTGCTGAGAGGAGACTGGGCTGAAAAGAAGGGGAGAGCCTTTAAATAAAATGACAGATTTTGGTGGGAACGAATAGTGCTTTGTTTGGCATGGAAATTGAGCTTTCCAAGAGGAGCAGAAATTTCTGTTTGACTTTTTGGTAGTGATATGTAAAAGCCAGCTATGCCAGAGAGCACTAGTGTCTTCTGTTACAGGTTGTAGTTCCAAAGTACTCAATTAACTTTTTTGTCCTGCTTTTAAAGGAACAAATCCACACCTCTGCAAGAGACAATCATCTGTGCCTCCCAGAAAAGGAGTATCTAAGAGTAGCCAGCTCCTAAGAGCTGCTCTTTCATTAAGCACTGGTGAAGCTTGTTTATTCTATACTGGCAAGTGCCAAATAGGGGGGAAATGGTTTTTATTAAGTTAAATATTAATCTGCTCTCTCCCCTACTGCAGCTTCTGTTTTGAGAGATCTCTCTGGATCTGACTGCTGAAATAGGAGGAATGCAGAGTTCTGATCCATCTTGACTTCAGAGTCTTCTGGGTTTATGTGGTCTTACTTCAGATTGTCTTGTATTTCCTGCCAAGGAGTTGAACTTGCTTGCTTGGCTCTTGTCACAGTAGACAATAGCATTTTGTAAGAATACATCTTCTATTAAAATATTTTGTTAGCCTAAAAGCTTTGCTTCTAGAGAGGGCTTTTTAGCTTAGTCTTTTTTTGATCTACTGTATAAAATCAGTCCAGCCATGCTTGGATAATGAAGGCTATATCGTGGATGACAAGTGTCCATTGGTGGAAATCACAGTCCTTAAAACAGCTGTAGAAAGAGGTCTGTGTAAAAGGCAAATGTATCACTGTGGCAGCTTAGAGCTAACAGATCCTGTTTCAGTTATCTGGCTTTTCTTAGACCTTGTGCCTGTTCCTTTTTACCAAAAAAAATGTTGTTCCAGCTTTCTTTAGCATAATAGCTTAGCACTGAAACATAAACACCTACTGGTAAATGAGCTCAAGTGTCACAAATGCCTTTTTGAAGAAGCATCGTTTTTGTACACAACTTCCAGGCTCTTTCTTTCCCTCCTTGAAAATGGATTTCTTGGTTTTGTTACTTTTCAACCTTAAAGATTAGAAAGCAGGTAGCAGTCAGGAATTCTGAAGGTGATCAGGGAAATGTTTCTTAAGCAGCTGATCAGTAGGAAGACTAGCTGAAATAATACATAGTTGTCATGTAGGAAGATTTGGGCCTTGAATCTGGAGGCAAACTTGAAAAATCCCAGACAAAAGGATGGTCAGACAAATGTTGCCAATAGACACTTGCATAAAAAAGCAAAACACAGTATGCAATTAGATATGAAATAATTTCTTGAAACTTGCCTGCCTTTTGTGCTGAAGATGATGGCTATCTGGCAGAGCATTCTAGAAAGGCTTATGGTTCAGGAACTCAGGCATTAGCTTTCAGCCATGCTTCGTCACTAGGCTCAAATATTTGGAAAACCATTTGGTATGTGGAGGACTGGATGTTAAGGAAATAAATTTTTCAGAAGTCTTATGGACCACTATCTTCTGAAGTGCCAG
Source organism: Burhinus oedicnemus (assembly GCA_008921705.1). Lineage (NCBI taxonomy): Eukaryota > Metazoa > Chordata > Aves > Charadriiformes > Burhinidae > Burhinus > Burhinus oedicnemus. The sequence continues at coordinate 511,316 of VFFE01006217.1, forward strand.
AGATCTTAGGATCTTTAGGTTCCCAAAGTTCTCACTGAAATACAGTGAATGCATGTTGCCTTTTTTTTAACTTGAGGGAATTATTTTGCCTGCTTTTTTTTCTAGTCATAAGAGTTAACACTTATGCCACTGCAAATCTCAGGATCCTCTCTGCACATGAAGAGGAAGAGAATTTGTACCACAGCAAAGACCTATCCAGAGCTCAGTGTAGCACTTCCTGCAGAAACAAGTAACTTTGAACATTTTATTATTCAGTTTCTTCTAAATGCATCTAGTTTTAAAAACTGTCTGGCGTGTGGGAGATCAGGTCTTTGAAAGCTCATGTAATGAGCCTAAATAGCAGATCCAACTATATTGCAGACAGGAAAATACAGGAATGAATTGCACATGCTAGTCTTCAGGCAGGACAAAAGGGATATGAAAACATCTTAGCATTTTACAATCTGCCTTTTGAAGATTAATTATAGTTCTTGCCTGGATAACTTATTATTGGGAGGGTTAAGTATTGTTTTCCTTTCTAGAAAAGAAACTCTGTATCAGGTGAAGCAAGCAGTCTTTGACCAGGGTGGCCTATGCTTTATCCACAGCTGATTTTTCTCCTTTTTTTGCACTGTATCAGTGCATTTTTCCAAAAAGATGGTAAAGGGGGGATGCTTATCAATAGGTTTTTCATGCACCCTTAGAAGTCAAGGTCTCTAGTAAACCAAATGCTCCAGAAGTTGCCTTTGTCTAATAAAATGAGAGAAGAAAAATAGGAATAGGCTAAAAACGGTGCAACTCTGTCACAACTGACTGTAATACAGGAGAAAACCTGTACAAAGTTGTCTGAAGAAAAGAGAGCGTAGGAGATTAAACTGGGATATTTGATCCCCTGAATTTTTGAACTTCAGTTTCACTGCCTACGGATCTTGTCCCTCTTACTGGTTAGTCTTAATGCTTAGCAATGTTACCCTGTTTTGTTGCTTTACTGAAGACTTTTTGTGCGGTCTGTAATTTTGGTGGTACATGAAAGTTTTCATCCAAACAGTGGTAGCAGTGGAAGGGTAAATTTGGTCCTTCTTCCTGCACTCACGTCGTTGGGATCACTTCTGTGTTGATGTATGAGAACATCAGTGGTGATTGCTTGGCCACAAGCATGAAAAGGTCCATTTTTCCCTCAATAACACTAGATGGGCTAAAAAGTAAATCTTGTTATACTTGTTTTGTATGCTAAAGATCTAACTGGTTAAAATTGAGAAATATTGTCTGGGGCTCACTTACTAAGTTCAGCTCAACCTTCTTGGCACCATAAAATATGTGAAACACCTGCCACTCCAGACATATATATGAAGATCAGTATGTTTACTTATGCTCCTCTGTGTTGCATCTGACAGAGAAGATAAACATCATTCAAAGGCCTGTGGTCTGAGATGTGTGAACAGTCTGGGATAAGACCTTGCTCTTGTCCAAGTTGGCTCCAACTGTTGGCAGATGGTACAGGAATGTTTTCTTTATACCTTGCTCTGCCCTGCTCTGGGATAAAAAGGAATATAAATATTTTTATGAAAATGCATCCAGAGAGTTAAACAACTTTCCGCTCTGTTTTTGCTATCAGCAATTGAAGCCAGCTTTCATGAAGGAAGTGGACAGTCACTTCACAGAGTTTGTAAACAGTTTGGTGGCAAAATCAGCTCTCCTGGATTCCTCATCTTCAGCCTCCCTCTTCCCAGCTTCATGCTCAGAGAAGGAACTGCACAAAGCCAAGTAAGTCAGTTTTAAGCTATTCCTATAACAAAGTTATGTTTCCTGAAAGCCTTATTTCCTGTCTTAACATGTTCTCTTTGTTTGCAGGACCTTGAGGGCCCCTCCAGAACATGGGAAGATCTTTACTGCCAGGAGGTCCCTCTTGGAGTGAGTAACTTAAGTACACATTTTCCATTAAATTAACTGAAAATACTCATGATAGCAAACCAACTAGCTCTTGCTTTGAGGTACTCTCCCTACCACCACCGACAGTCTTATGTTCAAACCCCTGTGGACTGATCCGTTTAAGCTTCTCTGTTTCTTTCGAAAACATCTCTACTGCAGCTTGCAGGTTCCCCAAATGTAAACCTTCATTACAGTCCTCTCAGTACCACTAAGATAATGGCTAATTATCCTTTATGGATAAACCAGGGAAGTGTCTGTGTAGACTGGCACTCAAATTGTACGTTACCTTCAGTCCTTTGAATTGGGATGGCAGGGATGTCCTCTTACCTTACCATGAAACACTTTGAAAGCTAACATACTGGAGGTGTGATGTGCTATGCAAATGGCCTGATAGTATTTGAATCTCTCCTGTAGTGAGCTGTTTGAAGTGAGTCACATCAGGACGATCTACCACATGTTCATCGCTCTTCTCATTGTCTTCATCCTCAGCACACTTTTGGTAGACTTCATTGATGAAGGAAGGTAAGAATGCTTGGAAAGACAGGGACCAGGGCTGGGAAATATTCCCTTCCAAAGCACCAGAAGTACATGAAACTGCAGAATAGTGCAGAAAGAAGGGGGAATCCTTCCTTGGGATGTTGTTGGAAGTATGTCAACTTGACATACTTAAAATATATGCTGGAGTTCCTGTTGAAGGGATATGGTCATTTCGAGTCAGGTAGCTAGATGTTCGGAAAATCCTACAGATTGATGTATTCCATGAGAATTGTGGCCAACACAGTTGGGCCTAACATGCTTAGTTCATCACAAGGCTGGCAAAAGGGAAGGGTCATCACTGAATGTGAACTGCTTTAGTTGAGTATCTTTAATGAAATGCTAGCTTTCAGCTGCTTGTGTTACTTGAAGGAGGACTGTGTTTAGAAAAACTTAATACTTCAGCAGTCCTTTCTCTCTTTAAAAATGACAGTTCTGGATCACTGTACTTGTGCTTAAATGAAATTTGAACTTTTTGTTTTTCCTGGGGAAAAATCTGAAGGATATCGGCACAGCCTCTGTTAAGATTGTGCTTCACACAAGATTGCGAACAAGACTGTGAAAGACTGCTTTCCTCACGCTTGCTTGTTGCTTTAAATAGTATCTTTTTGGCAAGCTGTATCCCATGTACACAAGTAGGATTACATGTTTATCTTGCTGATTATCTGATCTTCAGTTTACAAAACTAGAGCGGTATCTTGATTAGAATCATTGGCCCTCTTGTCTAGGTATAAGAACACGCTCGTGCACTATTGAATATTGTTTAGCTGATCCTAACTTAATAGTGTATGGACATTGGGGGAGAACAGGTATTTACCTCCAAAATCAACTAATAGGGCTGGATTCTCTGATCACTTTAAAAAAAAAAAAATTAAAAAAAAAAATCATTGTTGTGTTCTCAGCTAGATCTGACAATTTGGATCCAGTTTGCAACTGAGCCTCCACATGAGAACAAATAAATTGTGTTGGTGTACTCTGTACTATCTTCTCCTCCGACCTTGGTTTAGAAGAGCTGCCTATATATAGGAATAAACTCTGGTGATTTTGATAGCCAGTAAGGTTGGACATCCTTTTGTTTATGTCCTTATGTTTTGAGCTTGAATAATGAAATAAAGTACCTGGTGCATACCACGTGAACATATTTGGACTGACCACCTAATGACCCTAAGCCTTTTGGATGACTTGTAAACTGAATCCTTGTAGAATGCTGACAGTTTTCACAAAGCAGAATTAAATTAAGCTCGAGTACTAGATGTTAAAATATCTCATGCCTATAGAGATGGGGAAAAAAGCCTCTTTGGGTGTTAAACTCCTGGGAAGAACTGATTCATAATGTAATAGTGATGATGTCTTGGGAGTGTTCCCTAAAAGCTCTTTTGGACCCTGGTTCAGCAGTGGGTCCTTTACTCACGTGCTTGTTCTTAGCAGGGATGAGCTTGAGCATACTCTTAAAGCACATGCTGATCTTGAAGATGTGCTTAAGCCTTGTGGGATTTGAAGGTAAGCTGTGCCTGACAGCATTGATGGCATGAGTCCTTCATCTCTTATTTTCTGATGTGCTTGTGGGTGGTCACTTAAATCTGCCACAGACAGCCCTCTGTTTCTGAGCTGAAGATTGCCACAGTCACTTCTATCTAGACTGTCACACAGTTACGATCTGGAAGCTTTGCATTTTGTAGCCACTTAGTGGAGTAGCAGTATTTCTAATGAAATAATGGACACTGAATATTGTCTCTTTCCTTGTGCCTTCTAGGCTGGTCCTAGGATTTGATCTCTTGGTCTTTGTTTTTGGAAAGTTCCCAGTAGTCTTCTGTACTTGGCTGTGCATGTTCTGTGCCACAGTTACTGTTCCGTACAACCTTTTTGTCTGGTGGGCCCAAGGCTACTGCAGTTCCTCCCATCGTGTAATCCGCTCCCTCTTCTATGGGATGTTGTTCATGATCTTCCAAACAGCTGGGCTTGGATTTGGACCAACCTATATTGCTGTATCATATGCCCTGCCTCCAGCTTCCCGTTTTATTGTAATACTGGAACAGGTAGGTCCCTACCCAGTGTTTTGGGATATACTGGATCTTGTTTTCAAAATGGAGAGAGTCCTTTTTTTTTTTTTTTCCCTAAGGAGTCAAGTGTAGTTTTTATTAAATTAAGCCAAGGCTGTGGATGGAGTTTGTATTTGACTTACTGACAGACATTCAGGCAGCAAGTCTAATGAGAAAAAGTAGATAGTAAATTTCATTTTGAGTTGGAAACCACTTGTTTTTCTTACCTTGTATTTAAGATTTTAGTGTGGCTTTTTTCTGAACATATTTCAAGGCTGAAATTCCATTTATTTCTAGTTGACTTGTGGATGCTAAATGCTTAAAACCAACTTTGAGAACCTCTTGTGCCGTAGTTCACAAAGAAGCTGTAACATTCCTCTTTTTTTTTTTTTTTTTTTTT